>JAXGGT010000002.1:3237796-3255456 GCA_035583425.1 Marsdenia floribunda
ATGTGAACTCTAAATAATCATATACTAACGTGTGTATGATATTCGCTCTCTATGTAAAAGATATCGAATTTAATTTTGAATGTAACTTCAAATACTATTCAAAAGAAGAAAAAAAAACAAACGTGTGTGTATATATTACTTTGACTATATATATATAGGGGTTGGTCAATGCTATAGAGTATAGAGAGAATCCTTAATTTACACTATTTGTCAATGGATAGTATAGTAGTATTCTTTAAACCCTACCCTACAGGAAAAATCTCCACCACTGGAATTTTCTTTTGCTGCATGATATTCGCCACTCACGAGAACGCGTTCACCCACAACGATCGCGACTATCATGACTATCTTTACAGGGAGCAACTACGCAAATTAATATCCCACTGGTGTTTAATAGTCATTTCCAATTTCGATTTGGAAAATTGGCCGGTTAAATCCCGTAACTATTTTTGTTAATTAACTAAAGTCTAAAATATTTATTTTTAACTTGGTAAATCCTATATTTTTTTACGAACAGCTTATTAAGTCTTTATGACCAAAAATTTACATTTTTTGGTCAAAATTCATTACGTATTAGGAACATGATGATTTTTTGAGGGAGCAAAATAATTCAAATATTGTTCTTCTCTCTGTTTCTTTCTAGATCGAGAAGCAGAGAGAATGGTTAAGCCATCGCAAATGATGAGAAGCTAAACCCAATGGATTTAGAGTTCCATGGTATTGTGAATACTTATTGTGTAATTTATTCTTTTCAAAAGGCGTCGACACCATCGATACTGCTTTCTTATTAGGATTATCATCATCAGAACCCGTACGTGATAAATTTTGACCGAAAAATTTAATTTTTTAGTCGAAATGACTTAATAGGCTACTCATAAAAAGATATAGGACTTATCAGATTAAACATAAAGATTTTGAACTTTAGTTAATTAACAAAAATAGTTACGGTACTAAACTGTCCAATTTTCCTTTCGATTAATTTGAAATTGAATCAAATATTTTATATAAAAAAATAATTTATTTTGATTAATATATATATTTTTTTTAATTTATAAAATTCAAAAATTGATTTCTTACTTAAGAAGAATTAAACTTCTTGCTACTTAAACTATATATCAAATTATTGATATCTTAACAAATATTACTATACCTTAAATATATAACTCTTTTTGACTGAATCTGAATCAAAAACTGATTATAAATATGATTACTATTAATTAACTTTACGATATCTTATCTAAATAATCTAATATATATATATAAGATTTGAATTAAATATAGTCTTGGACTTGTTTTTGTTTTTTGTTTTTTTTTGTTTTTTATTTGATAAGTATAGTCTTGGACTTGTTGGAGCACAATTTCATCAGAAGTTCATGGCAAATTGTTTTATCCCAAACCCTTTTCTTAGTGTTTAAGGATCCATTCTTTTGACCTAAATGACATGTCGACAATGGAGGATCTCATCATAAGCTATATAACTTATGACCTAAAACAACAATTACGTCATAATTAACCAATTATATATATATATACATATAATAATAATACTTTATTCTACAAACCCGTTTTCTTTGAATAGTAGTTTTCAAAAGCCCAAGGAAAATTGATTTTATAAAATTATTGTAATATTTCCCGTCTGAATAAATTAATAATATGGTCAAAATAATAAGTAATACTGCCGAAGACTTTGTTTTTTCTTCCATGGATTATCTCACAAGTAAATTCTTTGCATTTTCTCTGTTACTTTTCGGCCAAGAAAACTGAGATTTTCAACGAATAATTTATTTATTGATTAATACAAACTTTTTGGAACTCTCTTGCACGAACATAATAATTTATTAATATAAGTTGGAGCAGTTAAGCAACGGTTTACTATATGCTTATAATTATAATTATTATTAGTGATAATTACTGATAGCTACTATTCTCGATAGTCCTTTTCATTTTTTTTTTTTTTTAATCAAGTCTTTATTAACTAATTTAAAAGAAATTTATATTAAAAAAAAAAAATTGAAGACTGTACAACACATGGTCGAAATGCGACACAATGTATTTCTAATTACATTTGAACTCAAGTTCGTCACTTGATATGTCAGATAAAAATACTTGAATTAGAAAAATTACAATACTGAAATATCACCTTTTTTAATATATTAAACTTGTAAGCAAATGATTGGTGGTCAAAACCAATTAAAATTCATGAAAAATGAAAGATAAACAATGGAGGAATGAACTATATATAGTCAAAATCCATTAGAAGTCATGATACTGAAACATTTACAATGGGAATTACCATTAACATTCACGATTAGTAATATATTGCATTTTTTCCCCCCTTGTCATTTAGAATTTTTTTTTTTTTTTTAATTTGTCACTTAAAAATTTAAAGTAACATTTATTATTATTTATTTTAATAATATTCTTTTAAATTTTGAATATTATTATTTAAATTGATTAAGTAAATAATAAATTTTTTATTTTATTAATTATAAAACAATAAATAATATAGTAATTATTAAAAATTAAAAAGTATATCTATTAATTAGATAATGCTACATTATTAATTACTACGAAAGAAATTTTTGATCAATTAAATTATTTCATTTAGTCACCTCAAATTCAAGACCAAAATTAAGAATCAACAGAGAAATATATATACATAAGATATTTTTTTGTTATACTTATTTTTGTCCATTTATATTATTTAATTTTTTTACAAACGTAAAAATAAATCTTGTTCAAACTTTAATTTAATGTTTTAATGTTAATATTAATTAATTGTTGTTTATAAATAGGCTTGATTTGATATTTTATTGTTAATATTAATTATTGTTCCCCTCAAAAGTAATATATATATATTATTAATCGATGAAGGAAAGTTGGGATGATTTACTGAATATGAAAATGTTGGGTAACAAACCCAAGTTTCACATTGAAAATTCAAGGAGAAATTACCTTAAATATAAGTATTCACCTAACTTCATTAGCATGAGACCTTTTAGAAGATACCTAAAAACAAATTTGTGCGGGCTTGACTTCAAATCAAACATTATCATACTGATGCGAAATTAAGGTTGTATTTGGCGGTCCTAACAGAAAAGCCTTGAGTCAGCACAACTTTGCATACTTCTTGTAGATGTAGCCTTCTTTCCCTGTGGTATCTTTCAACATTTTTGAAACAATTTAATAAATATTTTTTTTTTTGAAATTTTATAAAATAGAAAATCAGATTTTTTTTCTTTTTTTAAGTTCTTAAATTATTTTTTTATTAGATAAATAAGTCCTTAATGATTTTATTTAAACAGTTAAGTCCTCACATATATATATATATATATATTATTTTTTATAGCTTGGGCAATTGAATTCTTATATTTTATTTAATTTATTTAATTTGTTGTTTATTTTTATTTAAAAGAATTGATTATCAAATTAATTTTATTTAAACAAATAAGTCCTCAAAATTAAAAAAAAAAAAATCAGTCCAATTTAAAAATTAATTTATTTAAATAAAATTAATCTAAAGATTAAAAATAAATTAAAAATAAAATATAAAGACTAATATTTAAACAACAAAAAATAAGAAGGATCAAATATTAAATAAAAAAATTATAAAAATTTATTTATTTAAATAAAAATAATTTAAGAACTAAAATGTGGTTGGGTGGGAACGTGGAATATTCAACAATTTACATATTGTTTTGTACGAAGGAAGTTTGGTTTTGACTTTTTTCCTGTCAAGTTTCTTTAACAATATTTATTTTATTTTATTTTATTTTATAATTATACCAAAAAAAAAAAAAAAAATTTGACGAAGGCTACAATAAGTAATTTCGGAACGTGTCAGGGGTACTTTTGGAAATTGAGTCCCATACAGTCCGTGGAATTGATGTGTCAGTGTCATCATATGAATATGGAATTTCACTTCGTGCTATATAACGGAACGGAGTAACAAATTTCAGTTGGAGCAAGCGAATCTCGCTCGTCTTGTTCTCAAGAAAAGAACGGGAAAAACTTTTCTTTGGCGCAAATTTTGATTTTAACGATCACAACTGAATCAGAAACATCCAGAAAGAGAGAAACTTTGCAAAGAAAACGCCAAAATGAGTGATTCTTCACATGGTTCTGCTAGTTTCTGGACTCAGGCCAATGCTTTACTGAGGAAAAATTTGACTTATCAGGTATGTTTCTTGGAATGTGGCTGTGGCTGTGGCTGAGATAGATAGTAATAGTTTATTGTTTGTGGGTTCCGTTGCTTGTTAATTGAGAATGCTGCTGTAACTGCTGTTTTTATGGTAATAGAGCTAGTTCTGTCTAATCTGCTAAGAACTTGATATATAGATTATAATTGTTTGATAGTGTGCTTCAAGGAAGTTTGATGAAAATAACTATGAGTTTGGTCCTTTATACTCCTCCGGACTTTCTGTTCTTCCACAAACGCTTTGGTTGAATGTGAAGGGAAGGTTTTTAGTTGGGAGTATCTGAATTTTGAGAATTGGGTTTAGAATTTAGATGTACACCTCAGACACTGACTTAAAAATACTTATGAAAGGTTGATTTTACAAATTAGTCTGTATGTTTGTCTTGAGGTAATTATTTATCCTTTTGGACAAAGAACTTTATCTCATTACTTCCTCGTTTTGCAAGTTACCCCTATATGCTGTGTAAGCTTGCTGCTTATTCCTTATGTGTTTCAATATTTAGATATTGGTGGGAAGGAGGACTACTAAGGCATTATTATATTTTCTATTTTGGAGGGGTTGATAAAAAAGGCCATTTTTTATTATTATTTGTGTTCCTTAATAAATATCTCAGCTCCTTTACTAGAATTCTAGGTAAATTGAGTTATTATAATGCTATCATTCTTTAATTTAATACTGCTATTAGCTATAGTAATTTCTTTGCTTCTTTTATTCTAAATTTTTCTGCAGAAACGGAATATCAGATCAAACATCCGACTTATCTTATTCCCTGTTTTGCTCTGCTTATTACTTGTTCTGATACAAACAATAGTAAACAGTGAATTGGATAAACCTTCAAACAAATGTGGCTGCACTTGTATTGATACTAACGGGGATGGTAAATGTGAGGAAGTTTGTGGAATTGAATATTCAACTCTGGACCAGGCAGGCAGTTGCCCCATTCCTAACCCCCCTGAGTGGCCTCCCTTGCTGCAAGTACCTGCACAAGAGTACCGTGCTGTCCAAGCAGATTTCTTTGCATTTGCTGATTTACCCAATGAATCATGCAAGAGGACAGGTTCCTGTCCGGCTACAATACTTTTGACTGGAACTAATCAAACTCTTGGACAGAGTATGTCTTTATTTTCTTGACTTATGTACTCCATTGGTAGGACAACTAATTCAGACACAGTTGTCTCAATTTCTGAATTGATAACGTATGTATCTTCATCTACAACGTTTTTCAGGCTTGGCTGCAAACTTGTTCCTGAATTCATCAAGTCTAAACTCCTCAGATATTTTATATAGCATAACGAATTATGTCTTGGTTAGTCTGTTTTTATTTGTATTACTTTCTTATTTTTCCCCTGGGCATCTTCATCATATCTACTGTTTCTGAAATGTTTCAGGGTTCTGATACAGAGACTGAATATGCCAATTTCCTTGAGCCAGCTTTCTTTTCTAATGCACCTGTCTATTATCTTCATCCTCAATGCAGTTCGGACTCTAAATTTTCAGTTTCCTTCCCATTTGGTTCTGGTTTATCTCAACAAGGTTCTGGATTTTTACTGCTCATTAATTTTCCTGTCGTTCTTTCCTTCTTTGATATGGTTCATGATTTAACTTGCTGAAGTATTAATGGATTTAATTTAATTTTTTTATTTTTTATAGCATTTAGAATAAAAATAGAGTAATATTCCATTTCTGTTTTCCATAGCTTGTAGATATTTCAGTAAAACCATATGCAGCTTGTGAACTCTCAAGTTTTCTTGCTTACTGATGTCACCACATGTTGCTGTGTGTGTATATGTTTTTCTTTTCTATTTTTTTTTTCTTCCTTATTCAATAAAAATTCCATTTTAAAAATCACAGTCAGCTTGTTAATTTCCAAAAAAGCTATTCAGTATCCTTTCTAATTCTATCTCGTGACATGTGTGCATCTTGGTGATGCTGAATATCTAAATTTGAATATGTTTTGGATGCAGATGTAAACTGCATTAAGGGCTTACACCTTTGGCGTAACAGTTCTTCTGAGATTAATAATGAGCTATATAAGGGTTATCGGAAGGGAAATCCAGAGGAAAAAATCAATGAGATCGTAGCAGGTTTGCCAACAAGACTTTATACAAATGTCTTAAGTGCAACAACCATTGTATTTAAATTATTTGACTTCTATCCTTTTTTATTTTTGTTTCATTGCTCAGCCTACGATTTCTTAAATTCGGATCAAAACAACTTTAATGTGAGTATATGGTACAATTCTACCTACAAAAACGACTCAGGCAATACACCTATTGCATTGACACGGGTGCCTCGGTCTGTGAACTTGGTATTCTTTTTCTCTCCTGCCTTTACATTGATTATTGCTTCTGAATGGTTATATTATGATTGTAAGATCGTGTCATGTTAAAACAAGTGAAACGTCTAAAGGTATCCTGAAAGTTTGTGTATCTTTTAGCCTAATATTTTTGTATAAAAATGTAGAGGATAATGTGTATGAAATCTGAGGATCAACCAAGTCAAAGATATGAAAGTGGGGAGCTGTTCTCCCCGTTGTGATTCTCTCATATGTTATTAGAATAATGATAGAACCAATTATTGCCGTTCTCTGATTATGTATTTGGAATTGTGCCTCATTGATTACTAGTACGTATAAAAATGGATTAGACATTGGATTGCATCTGTTTCAGGTTCTCCTTGATTCTCAAATTAACTGGAATGTTGAAACAAAGGAAAGGGAGCACACTTCACCTATCAGTTTACCAAATCAAGAAATCACAAGGGAGCTGTTCACCCCCTTGTGATTCTCTCATACGTTATTAGAATAATGATAGAACCAATTATTTCCGTTCCCTGATTATGTATTTGGAATTGTGCCTCATTGGTTACTAGTACGTATAAAAATGGCCAAATTTAGGTAGGTAGATTAGACATTGGCTTGCATCTGTTTCAGGTTCTCCTTGATTCTCAAATTAACTGGAATGTTGAAACAAAGGAAAGGGAACACACTTCACCTATCAGTTTACCAAATCAAGAAATTGCGTGTGATACTCATTCAGTTTCTAATTTGGACATGGATTTGCTTTCTACTTGCCACCTTAGCAGATACCATTTCTTCTCCTCTTGTGATAGAGTTCTTTACATTCTACTTTGTAGTCAAATCCACAACTTCTACATAAATTATGTCAGAGGATAGTAGAATTCAACTTCAAATGGATAAGAGGAAATTGTTCCATATCATAATGATTTCCTTGAATGCAACTGTATTTTCCTTTTGGGGAGGGGGGATTCAGGTTTGGAAGATGCCTGTTTATCTCTGGACCTCCTATACTCACGCTGACAATATATGCTGTCCCTATCTATCTCTATCTATTTCTTGAGGAAAAGCTTTTCTTTGGTATTTCTGATGGTGTTTATTTTCTTCTTTGTGATAGTTCTTGAACCTTTTTAAAGCTGTTCAGTTGCTTCCTGATTGAATCGTTCCTTGAATAGTCATGATGAATAAGTAAACTGTTCATTACTCTTTGTATCTGGCTACCTAATAATAGTTCCATATATTTCAAACTGTAGTGAGTTGATTTTAGTGGGGCTGCAAATAAACTAGATTTTTTAATACCCTCTTTTGGAAGTCAGACAAGACCAATAATTTCGATTTGCATTTTTGCATGAATTTATGTGTGATGCCTACTTGGATGCTTTAGTTACTAAATCAAAAACAATTCTCATTTCTAAAATGTGAACATCAATAACAGATTACATTTTGCAGTTACATTAAAGATAAAGCAACGGCTAATTTTGGTAAATGAGTATGCAGGTGTCAAACGCCTTCCTCCAGTTTTTACTTGGGCCCGGAACTAAAATGCAATTTGAGTTTGTAAAAGAAATGCCCAAGCCAGGAACACAACTCAGGCTGGATTTCTCTTCTCTACTTGGACCATTATTCTTTACATGGGTTATTCTACAACTATTTCCTGTAAGTAAATTTGATTAATGTCATTGTGAAGGTGTCAAGTGAAACTAGTTAGATTGTGCTTGTTAATGTGGCTAAATTACCAACATGATTGACAGTGCTGGCTTCTGTATTCTTTGCTTTCCATTTCTAATTTACCATGCAGCAAAGAAGATAATACTTATGATGTGAGGTTTAATTTGGTTTTACTTTAAATGGCACTATGCTATAAACCAGTTACAATATATGATCTTTCTAGAGCACTAAATCTTTTGCAAGTTATTTACTAGGTAATTTACTAATTATTTGTCTACCTGTGGAGAGCTTAAAATTTGATTGATGTTCGCAAAGATCAGATTGTTTGTTATCGTGGCTTAGGGGGCCTAATCATAGAGAACTTCATAAAATTATGCTGTCAGTTTTCTGCTGAAGAGTCTCCAGCAAATTGCATGTTGAACATTAAGAGCATATTTTTGTAAAGTAATAATTGAAAATGCAATATCATGATCAAAATATTATGAATCTTGTTTAATTTCTTGTCAACTATTGGAATATTAATCATGTTTCCACTTTGGGCAGGTTGTGTTGACATCTCTAGTCTATGAGAAGCAACAGAAACTAAGAATTATGATGAAAATGCATGGACTAGGGGATGGGCCCTATTGGATGATCTCTTATGCTTATTTTTTGCTGTTGTCATGTCTCTACATGCTAGTTTTTGTATTCTTTGGCTCAGTGATAGGTAAAACCTTCAGGTGATGGATTAATTATTTTCTTTTTACATTCTCCTCAAGATGCTGACAGAACAAGAACATTTATTTTTGTCAGGGTTAAAGTTCTTCACCCTAAATGACTACAGCATCCAATTTGTATTTTATTTCATCTACATAAACTTGCAAGTGGTGTTGGCTTTTCTTGTTGCTGGACTTTTCTCAAACGTGAAAACCGTAACAGGTTGGATTCAGCCTATACATTTTATTTGGCAAGAAGAATGAGAATATTCTCATGATAATGACATATGCACTCATGCGTGTTTTCATGTCTCAGTTGTAGGGTATATAATGGTATTTGGAACGGGCCTCTTGGGTGGCTTTCTTTTCCAATTCTTTCTTCAAGATTCATCATTTCCACGTAAGTAAAAACTCTTAGGATGTAGTTGCAGTTGTTTTTCATGTATCCGTGTTCTCCTCTCAGCAGATGTCATTTCTTAAACCTCTATGTTGGACATGATGGCCTCCACAATCATCTTTTAGTGTTTAGAGATTCAATTTAGAGCAAATTCTTACACAGAATTTCAAAAAGCAATTTTGAATCAGTTTCAAGTATATTTTTTATTGATATTCAGATGAATATACAAAGTTGTATTCTTATGCTTTGTTTACCCAGGTAGTAAGGCCTCTTTGTGCTAATCACAGTTCAGATTTGTCACAGATGCATATGCATCAGAATGTCACATACCTCCAAAAAGTGGTGTATGAATAATGTCCTTGGACTACTGGGTGTTTACAAAAATAAAAATATATCATGCCCCATTTGTAGGAAAATCATATCTGAAGAAAGTTCTTCTGGATCATAATAACTGACAAGTAACCTATGATGCACTGATGCTTTAATGATAACCTCTTTTTCAAGTTTGTTTTATATGATGCAGTGGGTGAGGAAGGTAAAATAAGCAAATTCTTATCCTATCAAGTATTTCTGTTGTGATGTTGTTGTCAGTGCAGTTATGAAATGTATATATAGATACTTTTGCATCTTTTCCTAAATTTGGCTGGGTTGTCCAATTACATTCTGCTTAGTTATCATATTATTTTAGTTTAGGTGTATTAAATCTTTGATTATTATCACTCATTGACCGTGAAAAAGATGATCTCTCAATCATACAGGTGGTTGGATTATTGTTATGGAGTTATATCCTGGATTTTCCCTTTATCGTGGCTTATATGAGATGGCACAATCTTCTTTTTCTGGTGATTACATGGGAACTGATGGAATGCGATGGAAAGATGTAAGTCATAGCAGCAATGGGATGTGGGAGATCTTAGTTATTATGTCAGTGGAATGGTTGGTAGTTCTTCTTGTAGCATTTTATGTCGATCAGGTTGAGCAGTCGGGAAAGAGTCCTCTCTTTTTCCTGCAGAACTTTCGAAAGAAACCCTTATCATCCTTCCGAAAACCAAGTATGCAACGGCAGGATTCCAAAGTTTCTGTGCCGATGGAGAAACATGATATCCTCCAAGAGGTAATAGTATTCACTTGCTTTCTGTAACAGTATTCACCAATAAGAAATCTCTGATGATTCCTCCTTTCATCAATTTCCTACTTCATTGAACTCGCTTGTGCCTTGTAGTTTAGAGCTGTGCCATTCAATCTTAAATATAAATATGTTTAAGAAGTTACTTTCTTCTGAATAACTAATTACCTCTCATTCATGTTTCATCATGAAAACATAAGTTATCATAAAATATCCTTGTTCAATGTCTATATATTTTGTGATTTACTCTTGATGTGTTTGGATCCTATATCTCTGTCTTCTCTTACAACATTATATGCATAGCTAACGGTTCCTTGTCCCAATATTTAGAGGGAGAAAGTTGAACAATTATTACTTGAGTCCAGCACTAGTCATGCCATCATCTGTGATGACCTCAAAAAAGTGTATCCAGGAACAGATGGAAACCCTGAGAAATTTGCAGTGAGGGGATTATCACTTGCTTTGCCACGAGGGGAATGTTTTGGTATGCTTGGGCCAAATGGTGCAGGGAAAACTTCTTTTATAAATATGGTTAGCTGAATGTTTCTTTTCTTTATTCTTCCATTGTTAAACAAATTGAACTTCAAATCCTGTTCCCAGTTTTTACCCTTCATTTCTTGAAATTTTATCCTTTTTTGCTTTTATATCATATCTCACCAGTCTCCTGCACATTATTTGTTCATAAGGCATGTTTTTACTCTTAGAGAACTATAACATAAGCTTTTCTTTTCTGTGGAATATTTTTTGCTGACAGATGATTGGCTTGTTAAAGCCAAGCTCTGGAAATGCTTATGTTGAGGGTGTTGATATTCAGACAAATATGAATAAGATATATACTAGCATGGGCGTGTGTCCCCAGCATGAGTAAGTATCTAGTAACTGTTACTGCAGAGCAGTTACTTTTATTCTTTCTTTGATCTCTTTTAACAGATTGAACTAAACTTATGTTCATTCATCATATGAAAAATGCTTAGCCTACTATGGGAAACATTAACTGGAAGGGAGCACTTACTCTTCTACGGAAGGCTTAAGAACCTTAAAGGCACTGCCTTAACTCAAGTAAGATAGTATCCATAACAGAAGATTGTTGCAAGTACTCTTGGATGAACTTTGAGTTGGATTTGTTTCTGTGCTTTAGGCAGTGGAAGAATCTCTTAAAAGTGTAAACTTGTTCCATGGTGGTGTTGCTGACAAGCAAGCAGGAAAATATAGTGGGGGTATGAAGAGGAGACTTAGTGTTGCCATTTCGCTAATCGGGGATCCGAAAGTATGCCTACGTCCTTCCATCTCATCTATTGCCAAAATATTTACCCATTTTTCGCTAACTTGTGAAATTTTTTGAAGGTCGTCTATATGGATGAGCCTAGTACGGGACTGGATCCAGCTTCTAGAAATAGCTTATGGAATGTTGTGAAGCGGGCAAAACAGGACAGAGCAATAATCCTCACAAGTAATTCCTTCATGCTCTCTGTTCGAATATATGAATGTGAACCTGGAAATATAAATCTCTTTGTAATCGGAGATTGTTATTCTAGTATTGGAATGGCTTTCGTTGGGTGGGGAGGTGGTGGTTGTGGGGAACTCAAATTCTTTATTGGCTGCCTCCATGGGTCTTCGTACCTCTTTGCCCTCACATTCTTGCTACTGTAATGTCACTGGTTTCTACTCTCCATCCATTTAAAATGATTTTGGGACTTTCATCATCTAAACTACCTTTCCTCTATTGAAATGTTCTGTGTACCATCATCTGTTAGGGCAGATGTGCAACAATTGCATATGCTGGTTTCACTTTACTAGTTTATCTTATCAAAATGATTTCAGGGGATTTACAGTTCCATTTTACTCATTTAGCTCATCAATATTATTCCAGCTCATTCAATGGAAGAGGCTGAGCATTTATGTGATAGACTTGGAATTTTTGTTGATGGCTGCTTTGAGTGTATAGGGAATCCCAAAGAGGTAAAAGTTACTTCATACCTTTCCTCAATCTGGAAGTATGTCATATACACGTTGTATCCCTGATATGCCATGAGATGCTAGAATTCCCATTCTCTTCTTACTCTAGAATCTCATCTTCTGGCTCCTCTGTTGTATTAGGTTTTCAAAGTTTTCAAACTCTGAAATTGAAGCTTTAATAGTAATTCCTTTTTTTGGGCTAAATGACAGCTGAAGGCTAGGTACGGTGGTTCTTATGTGTTTACAATGACAACATCAGCTAATCATGAGAAAGAAGTGGAGAGCTTGGTTCGGAACCTCTCCCCGAATGCTAACAAGATATACCAAATATCAGGGACTCAAAAGTTTGAGTTGCCAAAGCATGAAATCAAGATTGCAGATGTTTTCCAAGCTGTGGAGAATGCCAAGAGTAGGTTCACCGTACAGGCTTGGGGTCTTGCCGATACAACCTTGGAGGATGTCTTTATCAAGGTTGCTCGCGGAGCTCAAGCATTCAATGTTCTCTCATGAAAAATTTTCAGACGTGCGATGAATATCTATTTGAGGACTCTGATTCATGTCTTAGTTGCCATGCCTCAGGATGGTGACTGCTTCATAACATATTACATATTCTACAAGAACCATAGGTCCATACTTCTGGTAGTGTATATGTACAATAGGATCCTGGAATAGAGGTGCATTTATAGCTAGGAATGCTGTTCTCACAGATAAATATGTATATATACTTCAGTTTCAAGTATCATCGTTCCCTGTAACATATATTTTGAGAATATTGTTTGTTGGATTGGCTTTCAATGTTTGATATAATATACTAGAATTTTGACTGTCTACTCCCTTCTCTTTTTTTAAGGCTTTTTTGCTACTATCTTGACTCGAATTCATGATTTCTCAGATTATAATTAATGTTATAATTAATATTTTCTAGTCATTTCCTCCATTTTTAATTACATTAATTTTTAACTCAGGTTATTTTTTAATATGACCTATTATGGATTATAAGGTGTAATTTTAATTATGATTAAGTAGTTATAATGGTAACAAATGTTACATATGTGGTATAATTCTGATTGGATCCATTATAAACTATATATATATACAGAGAGAATATATCATGAATCAATTATTTATTTATTTATTTTTTGTTTTAATATTCAATTTAATTTTTATTTTTAAAAAAAAATTAATAAAATTTAAATATGTATGTTACTTACACATGATAAATTTACAAAAATATTATTGCAAATATGACAAAAAAGGGATGGAGATTATAAAAAATTTATTATTAATTTGTAAAGATTTGGTACTGATTATAAGTTAATAACATAGTTAATTTCATAATATTATAATGTTATTATCATGATGTAATCGCAAACTCGTGTTGTAACTATGAATCTAATAATACTCACAATCAACTATTTGGTATCATCAATAATACAGATTCATTTTAAAGTAATATATATATATATATATATATCAAGTTCACAAGCCGGTATCACAGTTATTAGCATCCTTTCTTGAACAATTGACAAGATAACTTAGATATTATTATTCTTATAATTAAAAATTAATACATAATAAGTTTCTATCCAAGTCATGAAAATATTTCCTTTTAGTAATGGTAAACAATACTTAATCCATTTTCGGAAATAAATCATAAGCTACTACCTCTTTTAACGGAGAAAATATATATACATACACATATCTCAATATATATATATATATATATATTGATTATACGCTGAAGTAAAAGTAAGCGTTATGCATACTCTGGAGGCGTTATGCATGTGAGCATCAACCAATTCCTTTTTTTTTTTTTTTTTGTGTTTTTCGCATTCGACAAAACTGACTTTTTGACACGAAAACTCAAAATTAATGCACACTGTGTATCCTTATCTGAATGATGATAGCGGAATATCCTAGGGTGGAATTTTGGATGCATATCCCATGAAAATCTCTCTACCCTTCTTTCCTAACTTATGATCAGCTTGTATATATATGTATAATATGTGTGCGTGTCACTCTGACTCATTGCACAATTCTTCAGTCTGGTCTTCTTTTTCTTGATTACTGCTGAATTCACCATGGCAAAGTTTTCTTCCATCTCATGTTTCCTTATTTTGATCTCTACATTCTTGTTTAACGATTTCTGTCAGGCAACTGATATTGGAATCTATGAGTTAAAAAGAGGTAGCCTTTCTGTGAAGATCACCAACTATGGTGCTACAGTTATCTCTGTAATCGTCCCTGATCGAAATGGTTTGTTACCTCTTCCTTTATTAATTTGTTCTAAATTCGTTTTTTTTATACGAGTTTTTCTGGTTAAGTTTTGTGATTAAAAACGTCCCGATTCCTGAAATAGTTTAAGTTTTGAAGCTTATTGAACGATTAATTTCATTTCTTGCTTCTTTAAAGTAGAAGTCTTGAGAATTTTTTTTTCATTTTTCCCTTTGCCTCTCTCTCTCTCTTGTTCTTTCCAGGGAAATTGGATGATGTGGTTCTTGGCTTCGACTCCGTTGATGAGTACAAGGTGAGGTTTCATCAACTCCAGTACTATCCTTCTCTTTGCGGCCATAGATTACTTGTTTGTAGTAATGTCATTTCCAAGAACACTACTTTTTGCGTTTCTGATCAATCAAATGCCTCTTTTTCTATGATGGGATTGAAATATGTTTCAGATTTTAAAATCATAAATGAAGACGTTTGGTAAATTAAAGGCAAGGGTTTTTAGCCATTGTATTAAAACCTTAAACTTTCATGACACATATAAATGTTCGATTACAAGATTCACCCTGCCTTGTACTAGCTTAAATTTCAGAGGAAATTTGGGGGGGTTAATTACAAGAAGATGGATGGATAATTAGCCTGATTTGATCCATGATGTGTTTGCTAATTTTTCTTCTTTTTCTTTTGTTTTTTTTTTTTTTTTTTTTGGGCAGAATGATACGGCCTACTTTGGTACTCTTGTTGGTCGTGTTGCAAACAGGATTGGAGGGGCTGAATTTTCCCTGTACGGTGTTACGTATCATCTCCCTGCTAATGATCATGGGAACACTCTCCATGGTAATCAAACAGCTAAAAGGATATTACAGTGCCCACCTACCTATTTGTTGATGCATCTTTTATCTTTCCTGTGGAAATTAATTACTACTTTAGATTTTTTATTGTTCTGATGACACTTCAATAAAATCTCAGGTGGTTTTAGAGGGTTTAGTGATGTTGTTTGGGACGTGTACAAGTACAAGGAAGACAGCCATCTCACACTTACCTACAACAGCTATGATGGTGAACAAGGTATGTCTATATATTGCAACATTTGAGGTTATGAGCCTTGGTTTATGGATGGGATTGACAATGAATCTTGCAAAATGACAGGTTTTCCGGGAAAAGTTTCAGTAATGGTCACATATTTCCTCATTGGAGATGATGTGTTAGCTCTGAAAATGGAAGCAAAACCTCTAAACAAAGCTACACCAATCAATCTAGCATCGCACAGTTACTGGAATCTTGGAGGACACAACAGCGGTAGCATATTTTCGCACACAATCCAGATTCTAGGATCCAAGATCACTCCAGTTAATGATAAACTCATCCCTACTGGCACAATCACACCTGTCAACGGAACAGCATATGATTTTCTAAAACCTAGAACTATTGGAAGCAAGTTCAGTGAGCTTCCCAATGGGTACGATATCAACTACGTGCTTGATGGCAAAAGCGGAAAGCATTTCACCAAAGCTGCAGTTGTGCAGGATGACAAATCTGGAAGGAAAATGGAGCTCTGGACTAATAAACCTGGCGTCCAATTCTACACTAGCAATATGTTGACAGACACCAAGGGAAAAGGAGGCTACATATACAAGAAGTATGCTGGGTTGTGCCTGGAGACTCAAGGCTTTCCGGATTCAGTGAATCATCCCAACTTCCCTTCCCAGATTGTTAATCCTGGGGATAACTATAAACATGTTATGGTCTATAGATTCACAGCTTACTAGTTTAAGATCTTTTCCCCCTTTTGGAATTAGGGGTCAGATGTTTACCAGAATTCATACTAAAATCTTCATCGATCATTCCTTCCTTTTTTTTTTTTTTTTTTTTTCCTTTTTTGTGCGGGTGTTCGTCCATTAAAATTCCATATTCCTTTTATGGACCTTCCAATAAATGATGCTGAAGAAGTAATCTGGTTAATTTGATAATTTAATTTGGAAGATGGAATTGGTTCTTCAAGTGTTTGATCTATGAAATATTTTAAAAGAAAATTTTTATTTCATAAGTTAGGAAGGAATGTGAAACAGACCCTACACTGATTTTGACAGAATTGAGAATTAAAACAAACGCCCAGAGACATTTATATGTAGATCAATTCAAGCAGGAAGCTGGACATGGCAAACTGGGCAGATTCCAACAGCTCTTAGCCAATTGACGATACAGTGCTCATGAAAAACGTGCTCACATGGCAAGCGCCGAGCCACGGAGCCAACCTGAAGGCCTTCCGAGCAAATGATGCATTGATGAACCGAACTGGTTTCCTGAATCGTCACTTTCTCCAGAGCTCGAACAATCGCCTCGTTTGCAGGGTTGGATTTCAGTTTAGAGAACTTCTTAGCCTTGCGGAGTTTGCCACCATCAAGTGACAGAGACACCAGGTAATCCTCAGCAATCCTGATGGAGACGAAGATGGGCAATAGTTTCCTTATCTTGTTGTAGTCTTTGCTCGCCATTTCATCGGCACAGGTAACGATGCGGTGGATCATGAATGGCTGCTTGTGGAGAGGAATCCCAAACTTGGTAAGCATGTCAGAGGTCTTCTTCCATGCCAAGTTATTGCGCTCCACAAACGTGCAGGGAGCAAAGACCCCAAGGCTAAGAGTTCGGCTCACCCTGTCAGGAGCGATAACCAAATAATCATCTTCATCCTCCACCGGAAATGCTGGAGGCGGGATGAAGCTGATCTGAAATGCCAGAAAGAAATGGTGACGATGAGGGCCTTTGTATGTGAAATTTGGGATCATGATATCATCAGCCTGCGTTGCTTCGCAGGAATCATTAGCGAGGAAGTCAGAGTTCGTCGCCATTGCTGAGAAAAAACAAGAATTGGTTGAATGAGAAGAAACAAGGAAAAAGTAAGAACACAGAAACAAGAAAAACCGAGGAATGTTCCAATGGAGTTTTCTTGATTTCAACAACCGGATTTAAGCACTGTTATATAGTGGGATTTCCAAGTTGAAATTGTAAATAATTTTCTATCGGGAAAATTGGCCGGTTTAGTCCCTTATTTATTTTCAATAATTAACATAGGTCCACAATCTATTTTTTTGACCTGCTA
>JAXGGT010000002.1:3255556-3271805 GCA_035583425.1 Marsdenia floribunda
ATAAACCCAAAAATTTTAGAGATACTTTTGTACTGGAGCATTTGGAGTATGGAAGAATCTGTAAAATATGGAAGAATATGAGACAGTACAAAAGTATCCCTAAAATTTTTGGGTTTATGAACAGTGGGCGGATGATATTACCCCTAAAATTTCATTACGTGGCCGACATGTGATGAAATTTGGCCTAAAAATTCAAAATTTTCGCCGAAAGAACTTAATTGACAGGTCGTAAAAAGTTATGGGACTTAGCAGATCAAAAAAATAGATTGTGGACCTATGTTAATTATTGAAAATAAATAAGGGACTAAACCGGCCAATTTTCCTTCTCTACCGCAATAAGATTTTGATAATTTGATACGGGAGTTGGTAGTGGGGCAGTACTTGTATTAATCCTACTTATCAAAAAAAAAAAAAAAAAAAAGTACTTGTATTAATCCTATCTGTCCAAAAACATTTTGTCAATTATTTAAATTCCATAATTATTATTAGTATGTCTTAATTTTTTTTTTAATTTTAATTTTCAAATTAAGTATTTGACCAGTAAATGAATTAAAAATGAACAAAAATTTTTGTCCATATAAATCATGTATCTTGCATATAAAAATTTTGTTGACAGTCGAATCAATTTGTTTTTTGAAAAAAAAAAATTACGACTAAAATAAAAAAAAAAATGGTTAAAAAAAATTATTATGTGTATTGCTATTTTTAAAAAAGCAAATATATTTATATATCAATAAATTTTAAAACAATTTCTTATTTACTTACAAAATCAAACATTCACGAGACAATTGAAATATGAGTACATTTTGGAAGTAATAAAATAGCGAAAGTGGACCCCGTGGTCACGTGGGGTAATATTGTGCATCTACTTGGTCATTAATTAATACATTTCATAAGAGAAATTTTAAAAATTTTTAATACATATATATATATGTATGCATGCAAATTTTTAACTGCATTAGTTATATTTTATAATTTTGTTAGATTTTTTTTGTTTCTAAATTTGTATTTTTAACTTAGAAAGAAAATTTTGAATGAATAATAATATTTAATAAATCAAAGTAAATTAAATAACTTTTTTTAAAAAATATTTAAATAATTATATAATCTTAATATCTTAATTTATTTTTATCATGCATTCACATTATTATATTTCATGTTGTTAAAATGTACAAACTTTGATAAGAAATGACATTTTAATAATAGTAATTTTATCTATAATTAACTGATCATAAATTTAAATAATAGTAGCGACCATTAATATCACAAATAAAACATAATCTTTCATTAAAAAATAAAATAAAATAAAATACAAACAAACTCTTTTGTAACATAGAGGGTTCCTATATTTCTTTACGAAGCCCTACTTTTTCTCTCTCTTTTCTCCTCTACCTCATCCTTGCTGCTTTTGTTTTTCTCTTCTTCTTCCCCTCTGCTCCAGCCAAGAGGAAGCTTAGTTTGGACTAAGCTTCTTTCGTAGTCGGAAACCCATTTTCTTTTGTTTTGTTTTATTATTGTGTGTCCTTTTGTATATCATTCTATTATTTTTATTTTTTTCATTTTTTACTCTTCAAATGTAAGAACCTTACTTGATTTTTAGATATTAAGTCTTTTTTCTTCTTTTGAAAGAATTTATCTCTAAACTCAATTCAGACATGAGCCATTTATTCTATTTTTATCTTTCTCTTAGATTTCCTTTGATATTTTTTGTGTCCAGGATTGTTTAGATTATTGTTGAAGGAGGAAGATAAAGTCAAGCTCACCTTGTAGATGATTGTTGTAATCGATGGTGGGAATGCTGAAAAAATAGTTAGGATGATTTTGTTGTTGTTTTTTATGTGTTTTGTATTTTATATTTTATTTAACTCACTTATATTTGTATATTTTATTACCATAAATAATATTTATTCATTTATGTATAATATTTTTTTTATATAAATAAAATTTCACTTAAAAATAATATTAATAGTAGCGACCACTAATATCACAAAGAAAGTACAATCCTTCATTGAAAAGTAAAATAAAATAATAAACAAACTCTTTTTGTAACCAAAAAAAAAAAAAAAAAATATTTGAAGTCTAGAACAACATAGAAGATCAAAAAAGGGAAATAATTGTAATTTTTTAAACACAAATGGAGGTCTTTGTAAAATCAACAAACTTCAAGGGAGGATAGCACAATTATGCCTTTTGTGCAATAATATATATATATTTGTTTTTTTGAGCATCCTTGAAATTTATGATATTGGTTACCATTTAGGAGGAAACTTGCCAAAATTTAATTAAATTTTCTACAAAATACAAAAGAAAAAATGAAGTACAATTTCATTAAATAGTAATTAATTTTTCATAACCAGAAATAAATATGATACTCTCGCAACCTGAAATGCGAGTGCTTTAATTTATATTTTGATACATATTATGAATTATTATATTTCTTAGATATAAAGTAATCAAATAATAATTGTTTTTTTAAAATTTTTTTTATACGATTATAAATAATACTGTGGTGACTTCAAAAAAAGCACAATAATAAATTAAAACATCATTTAAGTGTATTGAATAATAATATTTTTTTAATATTTAACTTATTTATTTCAAATTATAATCTATTTATATTTTTTCTAATATAAATATAAATATCTAATATTTTAAATATTTAATTTAAAAAAATTCAAAGTTAAAATTAAAATAAAATAAAAACATTCAAGTATGCTGTATTCTCTAGAGAATTTAATATTAGTTCTCTGTCCAATTTTTAATTAGAATTCTTATTAATAAAAGCTTTATATATCCACAAAAACTCATAAATTCGAATTAAGAAATTTTCTAATTTAAAAAAAAAAAAGAAAAAATCATTTTTGTAAACACAGAATTATGTGAATAATTACAATATTAATTAATAAATATAAAAATTAAAAAAAAAAAAAAAAAAAAAAAATGGAGGTATGCATTAACAATCAAAAGAGAGGAATACACTTGACAAAATTCCATAACTTTCTCAAGTCTATGAACTTTAATGACTACAAAATCACATTGAGGTTTAATATTTTTTTTCTTTAAAGGGTTACTGCACAAAAAGATTGAAGGGCTAAAAGAGCTCTTCCTTTTTTTTTTTTTTTTTCAACTTATGGACCTATTATATATATATATATATATATATATATTTATATTTCTTCAGAAAGAAACTCTCCCAAACATAACACTTAACACTTAAATGCATTCGCTACGATATTTTTCTTCCGATGAATCTTCTTGATATCCAACAATGCCAGAAAATCGAGACCTGTTCACAAACTTTGTATTCCCTTTTGAAAGAGGAGGAGAAGGAATCTTACGAGATGATTTATGGAATGACCTTAGCAGACTATGAGGAGAAGAGAGACGAGGTGTCCGACTGACAGGTGACCAAGCACCAGTATCCTTACCCTTGGGTGAAAGATCAAATCCTTCAGCTGGGGATACTGGTGCTGAACTAGACTGTATTGATTGGTTACATGGTGATTTTATGGACATAAACTTCGGTGACTCTAGCTGTTCCAGATATTCTAGTACTTCCCTCATTGTTGGTCGAAATCTTCTTTCTGCATTTATGCAATGTAATGCTAGCGTAGCTGCTACAAAGGCTCCTTTCCTTGGATACTGACCTTCCAAATTCCTGTCCATTATGCGGACTAATGTCCGTTTATCTCGCAGGTGAGGCTTTACCCATCGAACTAGATGATGCTCATGTTTTGCCAGTGTGTAATCAACTGCTCGTCGACCTGTTAGAAGCTCAAATAACACTACTCCAAAGCTGTAAACATCGCACTTAGCACTCAGTCGCCCTGCAAAAATTAATGCAAACATTTAATTCCACAAAAGGTATATATCCGGAGTCATGCCTCCCACTAATCCAAATTCGGCTCTAATTCCACCCATAAAGTCTTAACTCTTACTCTTGCTCGGAGAAAGTTTCATCCTAGTGCTTACATATATAGCTCACGACTGTCAAACTTAAAACCTCGCACAAGTTGTTTACTACTACTTGTACCAAGCCAGCCAAGGGCTTAAAATGGTTCTTGCTAATAGGATGCTGCTAATACCGGAACATCATCAATAAACGAAGATAGATGGTTTAAATGTCCTGTTCGCACAATGGAAGAAGGAAAACCAATATAGAGTGCCAGAAAACACACATGAAATGTTTTTTAAATGATCTATTAAATCCTAATGAAGACTACAATTCATTATTAAAGTAATGATACGAAAATGCATTGCGAAAAAAGTTCACCATCTGATTGATGTTTCCAAAATTAGCATAGAAAATATACTTAAAACACTCAACCATTAACTGCTATGAGTAGTAAACTTCAACAAAACCGAAAGGTAGTAGGGAAGAATAATACCTGTTCTGATATATTCTGGATCAGCGTAGCCTTCCGTTCCCATGACAGCAGTAATAACATGTGACTGATCTCCTGTTGGACCAGTTTTTGCCAACCCGAAATCAGAAAGCTTTGCATTGAATTCCTGCACCAAGTGGAAGCTTTAAAATATTATGCGAATGTTCAGCTAGTGTAAAAAACAATAAATGTGGCCTTTTTTTGGGTTAAGATTATGGTTCTTAATAAGTTCATACACAGGAGAATATTTATTCAAGTGATCTCTCTTTCCTTATTCCAAACTTTTTGAGACTTCTTTAATCATTGATCTTGTTTCTTATATTTTACATAGTTTTTATTCTTTCTTTTTTTTTTTTTTTTTTTTCTTTTCTTGTTTTAGCCATGACATCTACATAAAGGATGCTACCTGTGAATAGTTTCGTAGATGCAGATTGAAAAAGAGGGAAAGTGCAGCTTCCATTTAGAGTTCTCATCATATAAGGTTATATAATATGCAACTGAAAAGATATGGTAAGCCTAACATGCTAATGATTTTGCTAACCATACCGGGTCTAAAAGAATATTGGAAGCTTTAAAATCTCGATAAATAACTTGGGATTTAGATTCATGTAGAAAGCAGAGGCCCCGAGCTGCTTGTACAGCAATCTTCATCCTTTTTGCCCAAGGGAGAGTTTCTTCCTTCGCTGAAAATCAAGCATTTGAAGAGGTTAGCTTGCGAAATAACATTTCTTTCCCATAGTAGTAGCAAGTGTCCCATATAGACAGAGATGCTTTTTGTTAATTTTAAAAACTCTGCTAACAAAATGTTGCCTTTAACAGGAAATCTTTTCCTCCTGATATATTGTTATTCTCACATTTTGCATTTTAGATATCTCAGACATGATTCACATACTGAAGTTGATATTAAAAGGTTCAAATAATATATTTGGACAGTATGTTTTCAAAATTTTGAATCCCTTCTTAGTCGGTGTTTCTGTTTAGCCTTTTTTGAAATACTGAACCATTTTGACATAACAATTTCATGTTCTTTGAATTATTTTGATCTTCAAAAGAACAAGGGGGGCCTTAGTATTGCAACAAATGGAAGATTAAGAACAATTTTTAACTTGACTGAGTTTTAAAAGAATGAAGAATGCCATGATTAAAAGACTAATAAATGTCTGGAAGTAACTTACTTCTGAATAAATGACTCTCCAAGCTACCATTGGGCATGAATTCATAAACCAGTAACCGGTTATCACCTTCCAGGCAGAATCCAATAAGCTTGACCAAATTAATATGATGAAGTCGACCAAGATAATGTACTTCAGACTGCAATAATCAAACACACATCAGCCTATGGGATGTAACGGCCATAGAGAAGAGAAAACAGTCTCTCTCTTTACGAATATGCAAAATAATAATAAAAATTGAACTTATTTTCCAAGATACATACCAACCACTCCTTGTGGCCTTGAAGACCTTGTGTCTTAAGTTTCTTTACTGCAACTGCCATGCCAGAATCAGGTGTTGCTGCAGCAAGGGTTTCCTTATGCAACCAACCTTTGTAAACATTACCAAAACCACCTTCACCTAAGTGATAATCAGGATGAAAACCACCAGTGGCTGTGCTAAGTTCACTGTATAAAAAGGTCTTGAGGTCTGGGGACGATAAAATTTGACTCTCAGTTGGAAATTGCTGAGCATTTCCAATTCTGGTCTTTTCTGCCATCCACGATGGATCAGGCATAGGCAAAGGATGGCTTCGCTGGGAAGACATTTCGGATAAACCTGAAAAGAAAGGAGCTGAAATCCTTAAACAGAGGACAACAGATAACTACGATGACACATCATAATACATAGAAGTGAGAACTTAATGATAAAACATCAACAGTACAATTATATAGTGATAAAGTATCTCCAATCAGAATCTAACTCATCTGTGAAATGTGTCAAATAGTATTACTCATGAGAATATAAAAGCCTCTGATCTGAACCAGAGACGAGTGATTTTGCGACTTCTGCATGATTCAGCACGTTTACTTTGTCACAAAGTTCCCCGTCGAGTAAATTGTTAGACAGAAGAGAAATGATCAACTGCAACAATCACTATACCTCATATTGCTACACAACAGATGAAACAAGCTATATTGAGTTCATATAATTCTTTTTTCCCTTATTGAGTTCATAAAATTCTTTCCGTGAAAATGAACTAATTTCATGTGGATAGAAACACAAACAAGTCAAGAATTCTGCTACATTTGTAGTTAGAGAGTCACCAAAACAGAAATTAGACAACCCTTCCGTGAAAAAGAAAACATGAATTAACCAAGTGACATCAGAAACAAAGGTAAATTGCACAGCAAGAAAATAAGCCCTAGAAACGATTTAATAACAGAAAAGACCATCTGGATTGAAAAAAATTATCATCAAACGTGGTAAAAAAATAAACGAAGTTGCATAAAATACAGTTTTTTACAGAATTTATGAACCCTGCAGTTTATAAGAGAACCAAATGGCATGCGAAACATAGAGGAAATACAGAAAAGGACAACACTGCATCTATATATATTACTGAGAATTCAGGTATATAATCTATATATCCAGCCAAACCATCCCTTCCTCCCAAATATAAAAAACCATAGGAACCCCATAAACAAATGGCAAAACAAATATGACACTAGGCATAAGAACAAAAAAAATCATTTTAATTCTCCGTGGAGTTATATGTATATCCATTTGATCAAAAGGAAAAGACAAAATACGACAAAGAAAAAAAAAAAAAATGAAATAACAGAAAACTGAGATCGAAATTTCCATCCATAATTCAAGGATTAAAATTCAATAACCGAAAAAACAAAAGAATCAGCTGCAATTATTACATGCATGGGATCCCTATAAAAATAATAATAAACAGAAACAAGAAGCATGAAAAGGATAATAAAATAAAATAAAGACCAATGAAACCTTCCTCTACCTGCTGATGATTCTCCCACGGAATTAGAAGAGCTCGAATCATCATTATCACTGATTTTCCTGGTTCCAGCAGAAGGGTTCTTATCGTCTTTATCAACTTTCTTCTTCTTGCAACCCGCCTTTGGAAAGCAGTTACTAATATTGAAGATATACATCTATCCTGATATGTATAATTTCACCAATGGGGGAATATAGCACTATTTTGCTCCTCTTTTTTTTTTTTTTTTTTTTTTTCAGCTGAAGAAAAAGAAAAGAAATTACGGTGAGACCTCAAGAAATCTGGCAATGGCGTTTTGGAGGGCTCTCTACGTGAAGACGAGACGAAACGAGCCACAAACGCAGCGAGACGGGCTCTGATGGAGGAAGCTTACATAGATGACAATTGTTATATGTGGTTACCATGATGCCCCTCATGGAAAGCCATAATTCCATGATTTGAAGGTTGGGGTTGACTGTAAGATGGGGAAAATGATCAGGGGCATTCTGGGTATCTCGTGACTCTCTTGCCCCTGTCCAAGGTGAGTTGGAGGACATGCAGAGTGTCATGTAAAGGCTAAATTCGTCTTCAGACAGTGTTCTTATGAAAATAATTAATTTACAAGACATTTTTCTCCACCTCAAACAGGAAATAAGGAAAAATACCGTTCATTAATTGCTTATTTTTAACAGCACCAAACTTGGGAGGGTTGACCAATTTGACCCCTTTTTCTTTCCAAGTTTGACCATTTTCCTTACTAAGCACTTTGATTGACCTCATTTTGTACGAATACGTCGTTTGTCCTAAAAATCTTGTGTTTCAATGCACACCTAAATTAAGAAATTATTAATTAATATATTCTAAAAAAATATTTAATACTTTCCAATTTTAAAATTTTAATTAATTAATTTAAATTTTTTTATTATTTAAAAATAATATTATAATATATAAAATATGATAAAAAAATACATAATATATCTTCAAATATATATATATATATATATATATATAAAATAAACTATAAGA
Source organism: Marsdenia floribunda (assembly GCA_035583425.1). NCBI lineage: Eukaryota > Viridiplantae > Streptophyta > Magnoliopsida > Gentianales > Apocynaceae > Marsdenia > Marsdenia floribunda. The sequence goes on from JAXGGT010000002.1 coordinate 3,263,900, forward strand.
GGTAATAAATTAAATAAAAATAACATTGAATAATTTCTTTATATAATACATTGATTAAATTTTTAAGGCGAAATATTAATTGAATAAAATGCATTCATGAACTTACCATAATCATTCAAATAATATAGAATAGTTTAAAATGTTATATAGCCTTTCACAAAAATATATCATATAATATAATATAATATAATAAATATTTCTTTATACTGCCTTTTTGTAAAAATTTTAATATAAGAAAAGGATAATTATGGTTAAAAATACATAATAAGAAGGGAAAAATGAGGATAGAATTCTTTTTTTTTTTTTACCGTTGACTTGAACTTGTGACCTATTGAATACCAACTAAGTTACGCCTTTAATATTTTATTGTTTAAAAAGAAAGTTATAATTTTTTTTTTTTTAAAAGAAAAAATATCATTTCTTCATTAATACAAATCCAATTGGTAAAAGGCTTTAGAAATTAACAGTCAGATTTACTTTATGTATCTTAATTATATATAGAAATTGTAAAAACCAGTTTCAAGATTGGATTGATTTGATTATTAATTATTTTTTAAAAAAATTAAAAATTATCTTGTAATCTTTTTAAGATTAATGAAAAATAAAATAAAAACGAAGGAAATAATTAATTTCTAAGATTAAAAAAGAAAATTCAAATATTTAGACATATATATATATATATATATATATATATATGGATCATCTAATATGTTCATTGAAGGGAAATTAATAAATTATTATAAACTCTCTGCAGTCATCAAGGTCATCTAGTACTTTTGGGGGAAAAAAAAAAAAAAAAGAAAACCTTGGAAACAAAAACTGGAATTAATAATACAACAACAAAAAAATATATATTATTAGGAATCCTTTTTATTTTTATTTTTATTATAAGAGAAAAAGAGCAAGGGGGGGGGGGGGGGTGCGCTATTGCATGAGTAAGCTTCTAATGAGTGCTGCTTGGCTTGTGTCTGCATTTGCTAACAATTCAGACAACCTTTCACTTAGGTCATCAACCTCTCTATGCAAACTTTTAATATAGTTGCATGTCTCTTGTAGCACCTTTGCTGCTGATACCTACAAAATAATAATAATAACCACAAAAACTTGCATTATAAATTTCTTTAAATTAATTGTTCTCAGTATAAAATCAGGTCAATTTTAAGGAATTATTACAATATAATGCAAAATATTATTAGAAATGTATGAAGTAATACATAGATTATTACATAATGATAATTTAAGGGAAAAAAGTTATTTTAAAACAATTAAAATAGAAATAATATATAGGGGTTTTTTTTTTTTTTCTCTTTTTATGAAATATATATATATACACATATATCAATAAAAAATAATTATTTTAGTGGTAACAGTTTGTATTTGCTAGAGAAAAAATATGTGTGTGTGTGTTTGCTGGAGGTTTTGTTATATACCTTGTCAGAGCGTATATCTCGAATCTCAGGAAGAAGCTGCTGTAACTTTGACACAAGATCATTGATCTGATCTTCACTGATCCTTGAAGATCCTGAGTGTCTTGGCCTTGACCTTCTGCTTGACATTATGAATATATATATATATATATGAGAATGCAAATTAATTAATTATTTGCAATGCAACAGATCGAAGTAACTAAACTCTCTTCTTAAATTCAGGGAAATTTAGGAGAAAGAGCGATGGAGGTTCTCTATCTACCTCTAGCTTAGAGCTTAAAAGAAAGGAAAGTGAAAAAAAAAAAAAAAAAAAAAAAAACTGAAAATTAACACAGTAATGGCGTTTCTGAAGAAAAGGGGAGACAATTTGCATGGAAGAAAACGGTGGACTGAGGTCAGCTTTATATAGAGATGCTCTCGGTTGGTTAGATGGAAGAATATTCAAGTCTCTCTCTCTCTCTCTCTCACACACTGCAGTTAGGGTTTTGGAGACACTGAACAGAGAGAGAGAGATAGAGAGAGAAAGGGTTAATTATATTGTTGCTAAGACAGCAAAGAAAGATGTGTATGTCAGACCATGTGTGTATTAGTACTACATCTGCATTGTGAAATTAAAACTATATATATATATATATATAGTTTAATTGTAGGATATCAAGATCGATCGAACAAAGAGCGTCCACGTCTACGTATACTATAAACCAAGATATCATAGTTTTTTTTCTGATATTTTTCCAATCCTAAAATCAAGAAAAAGTTACATATATATCTCATCCATGATTCACAAATCAAATATTTGACCAGTCAATGGCTTCTTTTTTTTTATATTATATTAGGCTGTATTTGAAACCTTTCTTTAAATAAATAAAAAAAAAAAAAAAAAATCTTATCAACCCTTACTCAAGCCAAAAATAAATAAATACAAATTAAATCTATTTTATTTAGCTTTCGAAGTTCACATTCCATTATTTTTTCTAATGTTTATATGAGAGACTATTTTGATTTAATTTAATCTAATAAACTAAAATTAAATTTTAACGCAATTTTTATTAGGCTTCATAATAAAATAATATACAATAAGTATATAATGCTGTTTTTATATGAGAAATTCGAGAATTTAAAGAAAAAAAAAATGAAAATTACATATATATATATATATATATATAGGAATAAATTGTTTATATATGATGTATCGATGAAAAGATGCTCATCACCTCCTAGTATAATAAACTAAAAACAGTATAGAATGGGGATGGGGATGGGGATAGGGGTGGGGGTGGGGGTGTGGAGTCTAAACTGGCAAATTAACATGGTATGTCTGTGTAATAATCTTAATCTTTTGATTATTTCATATGACTATTAATCGCCCAAGCCAATCAAGACATAATTTTTCATGAACACGTGCTTGGAAAGCATCCAATGATCTTAAGCCATATGAGATTCCATCCACAATATTTAATTTAATTAATTACCTAGATCATTTTTTTCTTTTCTTTTTTTCTTTTTTCTTTTTATTAAAAAAAAAAATCTTGATCGAACAAGCTAATTAAAATGATGATATATAGCTACAATTAACATGTTTTTAATTCCTTTATTATTTTGTTTCTGTTCTTTCTCCTTACTTCATAATTCAGCAAAAATTAAAATTTTAAAAGGCACAAAATTATTACGTTTTAATTTTTTTTTAAAATTTAATATTAATAATTTCTTGTTATATGGGGAAAAAAAATGAATCAAACATAAAATAAAAATCTACAGCATATTCTAAAATAATGAAAAATTCATGGCGAGATTTATATTATTCAGCACACAGAGCAGAGCACATGATCGATTTTAAACCACTAGACAGCAATGATATATATATATATATATATATACTGAAATTAAAGTCACGAGAAACCCTAATTTCTTTATTCTCTGCTTCAAACTTCAAAACTGCTCTCTCTGAACAAAAAATACTTGTTTTGACACTCCGATCGAGAAACGTATGTCCATAAAATTAACACTGTTTTATTTTATATATATATATATATATATATATATATATATTTTAATATTTTATTTTGTAATTAATGACATAGTTTTAATTATTTTCTTTTAGGAAAATAATAATAAAAATAATAAAAGTCGGTGAAGTAGTGAATAAGAATATGAATGGTGCAAGAGAAATACCATTTAATTGCATGCCACACACCGACCAAATGCACTTTTGCTTTAATAAGTTAAAATTTAATTTTATATATATAAAAAAAAATTATTCAACGGAACAATTTATTCGCATTAAATTATTGAGAATTGACAAACTATATATGTCTATATTATTCAATTGAGTTCGAATAATACGTGATCAAGTGTGTTAAGAATTTTTTTCATTATTTTAATTCGTAAATGATATTTGAATTCAAATTTAACTAACTATTTTGTTCAAAGTACAGATCATATATATAAATATGAATTTATTTAATTTTTAAAATAGATAAAATTAAATCTTTTAATTATTTTCGAGCAGTTATATATATATATATATAATTAATTAATGATTTTTTGAGCATTCACTTTTATGGTTTCAATAACCATGCATATATATATATATATATATATATATATATATTGGACGGTTGATGAAAGGTTTTATGACTTTCATGTAGGACAAGAGCACATGTACGACTACAATGAGCATCTTCTCTCTGAAAGGGAGCAAATTTTTATTGACAATTATTTACTGCTCACTGTGATTTTATATATATATATAATTAATATTATATTGTCATATTCTTACCATGTACACGAACGCTAGCTCTGGATTCAAAAGGATTAGGTTTTCGGTTGTCAAATTTTCTAATCATTCAGATTATATAAAAGTAATTACTGTGTTTAATTTGTTTCATCAACCTTATTAATTATAACCAGTTAATATTCCTTGGATTAATTTTAGTAGCGAAGAAAACAGAAACTTCATCGATCTTGTTTATAAGTAGTGTTTGCATGTGTGTGTGTGTGTTTTTTTTTTTTCCTTCTTTTCCTGTATACGTAAAAGATATATAGATTGAAAAAAAAAAAAAATAGAAATTAAAGAATATATATATATATATATATAATTTCTCAGAAATGTTAAGATTTAATTTGCAAGTTGTGAATATATATAACAGAGTTATTAATGAAAAATTTTGTCTGACAATCATATATAGAAGTATATACATTAATTGGTGCAGCCAGATCAAGTTCTGCAGAATGATCAAAAGAGATTTATTTATTATTAATTAAAACCCTAATTGTATTGCTTCGCGAGTGGAGACATTGGATTAAAATTCATCCTTAAAAGGGGACCATCGAGTAATTTGTATATATCCATATATATATATATATATATATATACAGTCTCTTATATTAATTAACATCATAATTATTAACTGTATGCAAGTTGATGAGTTAAATTATATCTGTCTTCCAAGCTGTTTAAGACAAATCTTGGATTTCGGTAAAATGGCTTTTGGCTTTGATATATGGTTGTTGTATAACATTTTTTTTCCCCCTTCATATATATATATATATATATATACACACACTCATGGTATGCTTCACCCTAGGTGTGTGAAGTATATCAAAAATTTCAATTAAAAAAAATGACATTTTATTTTAAATAAAGAATATCAAAATTTTATAATTTTATTTATTTTTTTATAATATTGTCATTATTTTAAATACTATATAAAATAATCATAGTTGATTTTATTTTATTTTTTTCATCTTGAATTTAAATTTAATGAATTTATAAATTCTAAAGTATTTAAATTACAACTCAATTCAAAGTAAGATAACATAAAAATTATTTGATTATTATTTTATTTAATCTAATAAGTTGCTACAATTATGTTATTTATCTTTAATTTTAATTCTTTTTCTAGTTGTAAATATATTTGTATGTATAATATGTATTTGTATTAATTATTAAATTAATATTATAAAAATAATTGAGTCCCACAACAATTTAGTAATTATATGAGATGTTAAAATTTTATATAAATCTATAAACAAAATTAAACAAAAAAAAAAAACCCAAATGAGCACGTTCTTATAATTATTGAACCTACTGAAATTAAAATAAATAAATAAATAAAATGCACGTCTGTAGAGTTAATAAACAAAATATTCACAATGAATTACAATATAAATAATTAATTCAAATAAATTTTCAACTTTTTGACCATTTGTATTTCAATACGTACTCATAAGACATATATTTACTAATTTCTTAATAATAGATAATAACGTGAATTAGAGATATATACAATTTAAATGAGAAAATAGGAAAAAATTGTAAAAAAAAAAAAAAAAATTGAGAAAGAAAGTTAAACAAGTTTTGATTAGATTGAATAAAATTTCTTAAAAAAGTTTTGAATAAATTATTTTAAAAAGAAAAAAGAAAAAGAAAGAATTGAGATGGATGAAAAACAAACATACAAGATTTAAAAATAAAAAATTGAGAGAAAACTAAAAAAATTTTAAAATAATATTTTATTCATAATTAAAAGATAACATTTTAAAAGTTATGAATAAAAGAACAAAAGTTAATTAAAGATATAAATTTAAATATCGATACATAAAAAGTTAATAAAAATAAAAATAAAATAAAATAAATTAACCGATAATTTAAACTTAATTACATTATAGTCATTGAAAGAAAAAAAAATTTAGAAAAAATACTTGCAATCTTATATATATAGTAGGTAAACATTCTGCCCCAAGTGTAGAATGATCTAAAATTTTCTTCTTTAGATAGGTTATATTTTTATGAGATATTTTAGATAAATTAATATGAAAAAATAACAAATTATTAAAAATAAAATAAAAATAATATTTATGTTACATATTTTTATTCAAATATTTAAAACTGTTAATAACTTGAATTAAAAATTTAAAATCTTGAATTAAAATGCATATAATTTATATAATAGAAAAAGAATTATTAAGAAGATAAAAATAATGTTTCAAACTCTCTTGAAGATAATAAAAAAAAAAAAAAAACTCCCTTGAAGGTTTACAAAGGAAAATTGGCCGGTTTAGTCCTTTAACTATTTTCATTAATTAACATAAGTCCACAATCTATTTTTTTAACCTGTTAAGTCTTACATCTTTTTACAATCAGCCTATTAAGTTCTTCCGGCCAAAAATTTGAATTTTTCGGCCAAAATTCATCACGTGCCGGGTACGTAACGATTTTTTAAGGGCAATAATACTAACAGCCTATTTAGTTAGTCTAAGTTCACAGCTTTATAATACTCAAGATTACGATTTTGCTTTTAAAAAATCATTACGTGCCCGATACGAGATGAATTTTGGCTGAAAATTTTAAATTTTTGGCCGGAAGGACTTAATAGGTTGCTTGTAAAAAGATGTAGGACTTAATAGGTTAAAAAAATAGATTGTGGACTTATGTTAATTAATGAAAATAGTTAGATGACTAAATCAGCCAATTTTCCGGTTTACAAATATAGAATTAGAATAAAAAAGAAAATAAAAGGCAAAATATTTATAATTTTGATGGACAAAGAGAAAGTAACTAAATAAAGACTTCAAATCAAATGTTAAACAACCCTTAATTCCTTGATTTCAAGCTATGAAATATACTATGAATATATAAAATAGAGTTATCTTTTATAAAAAAAAATAATAATAAAATAATTAGTTTAATGCATATATTATATTAGAAAAATATATTTAAAAAATTCTTAAATATAATAATTCTTGTTAGAATATATATAATGTTTGATTTTAATGTATATACAATAATATAATAACAAACAATAGAATTAAAAAAAAAAAAATAGAGAAGATCATCTGTTTATAAAATAAAAATTTTGAGATAGTAAAATAAAGACAGCTAAAGTAAAAATAAGGTTTAGAAAACAAAGCATCAAATATTAAAATTTTTAGATAATAATGCAAAAGGTTAATATAAAGACCAAAAAACCATTTGAGTTCACATAAATTACAATAGCCATTAGAAGAAAAAATGCTTCTATAAACTATTCTCATAATCTTATATAATATAGATAGATAAGAGATATATTTAATGTTTCACAGGTGCCCACTAATATTAGCTAACATCGCTAGGCTAGCTGTGTGCATGCATAAGTCGACTTGAATACATGTAATAAATATTTTTATTTAGAATTGATCTTTTTAAAGTATTTTAAATTTTTTTTATTCAAAAAAAAAATTTTTTATTATTATTATAATTTTTTTTTTTTTTTACGTGACTCGAACTTATGAACTATTAATCATAAGTATCTAGCTATACTTCCTTCTCATAATATTATTATTATGTTAAAGAAAAAGAAATTAAAAAATCGTCTCTTTTTTCTCTTTCACATGAAGAAGTGATTGATTTCAATTTCGAACATATATATATATATATATGTCCAAACCCTTTGCTTCTATCAAAACTTTCATGAGAAAATGAATTGATGATAATCCAA
>JAXGGT010000002.1:3292295-3326180 GCA_035583425.1 Marsdenia floribunda
TTGAAATTAATCTTAGTATCTTGTAATTTTTAATTTGATTTTTTGGCTTGAATTATATAAGGATTGTGATTTCCATCGAAATTTTTCTGTGCTTGCAATTTTTTCATCCCGTTGAAGGAAGGAGAGGGGTTAAAGATTGAACTGATCTATCCTGATGTGATGTGATACTGCTAATTTCTTTTTTTCTTTTTTTTTTGTTAATTACGGATGTGAAAAGACTAAAATGCTCTTGGGGTTTTTTTTTTTAACGGGTGAACAGTAACTTAACTGAAAATTTGGACGGAAGGACCTTAATCACCAATTTCTCATAGTTTGGGGATCTATTTGACCAAAAAAATAGATTGAGGACCTTAATCACCAAATGCCCATAGTTTGGGGACTAAATGTGCCAATTTGCCTTTTATATAACTTATTTAAATTAAAAGGAAAAAAAAAAAAGGTATTTATTTTTTCTAATATTTTGTAAAAAAAAAAAAAACCTTTCGTTTTTATAATTATTTTAAGTTTTTAAAATAGATATTATATTTTTATTTTTATATTACTAAAAATTATAATTATTTACAATGATCTAACTTAGTTTTTTTAGTCAATGTTTTTAAAATAATTCCGGCAATATGTTAATGATATTTTTAATATAATAACTATTGTAATTATTTGATCACGTTATAAATATATGACTAAAATAACTGAATCATTTGAAAAAAATTACTCAAAAAGTCAAGTTAAATAATTGTAAATAGGTACAAGATTTAGTATTATATATATATTGTGAACAATATATATATATATATATATATATATATATATATATATAACAAAGTGAAGAATTTTTCTTTGACAAAATACAACTTTTCAATCTAAAACTTCCCTAATATACTAATTAACGTTTGTTTAATTTTTTTTTTTAATGGATTTTAATAGTTTTTTTAACTCTACATGGTTTTTTAGAGAAGGGAAAGAGGAGTAATTATTTAAGTTAATAGATAAAAATGATTTTATTGTTATTATTATTTAATTTTTTAATGTATATAAAAACTTAAATTTCAGAACAGGTATAATTTAATTGATAATAATTATTAATTCAAGATGTTATAAATTTGAGATACGATAAAAGATAAAAATACAGTAAAATATATAAAAAAAAAGAAAATTATTTTAATAAAAATTCATAATTTAATTAATAATAATCACACTTATAATTTCATAAGCATGCTTCAAAAAGTTAAAAAACTAAAAAAAAAAAAAAAAAAAAAAAAAAAAAAACTATTTATTTTGAATTACAAAATTCCTTGCTTTCCTCATCCCCTTCCACTGTCTCTGTTGTTCCTTCTCTCTCCAGTCCCATAAATTTGGGTTACTGTAGACATTTCTGAGCGAGCTATATCTGTGTATATATATTTATCTTCCTCTGTGGGTGAAATTGAATTCGTGGTCCAGTTTTTCGTTTGTTGAGGAAATTGTTGAAAAAGCAATATGGCAAATATAGGAATTATGGATAGTGCTTATTTTGTGGGCAGGAATGAGATTCTTTCATGGATCAATGCAAGGCTTCAGCTCAATCTCAGTCGGATTGAGGAGGTACCATTGTTGATTTTTTGTCATTTCTTGTATCTTTATGCTTGTATATACATGAATCATTGTTGATATGGAAGGAAATTTTGGTTTCTTTGTGTTTTCTCGTTTGAGTTGTACGGAAGCTTCTTTTTTTTCCCTGTTTTCCTTCTCCTTTCTCTTTTCTTGGTTTCCTGAATAAATTTTCCTCAAGCGGTTCTTTGCAAAGAGTTTTAAAAAAATTATATTATTTTTTTTTATTTTTCAAGACAATGTCTCAATTTGATCTTGTTAGTTTACATTTTTCTTCATTTTGATTATGCAGAATATTTTCACCTTTTTAGATTGTGTGCTCGGCTGATTCCGTTATGCTCTTTCCGCTATTAAATGGCTCTGGGTTAACAATTCGTTGGATAAAGGAGCATGAAATTCTATCATTTGATCAAACTTGGTTATATTTTGCTCGATGTTTGTAGATAGAACAGTCCTTCAGATTAGGAAGATAGATTACTGCATTCAATTTCGGGGAGTAATATATTCAAATTTGTCCGGTATTTCAATTTTTCAATTTAAGAAGTCGTAAATTACCCTCTGCATATTTGTATCTGAATGATATGCTTAGCCTTGAACATAACCTTATGAAACAATTGGTTTGCATTCCTATGTAAATATTCATGAGCTATGACAATTCTGAAGAAGGCTTGACTTGCTTTTGACCTGGGAGTCAACTGCAGAAAACTTATATAAATAGCTCAAAATTTTGTGCTAGTTAGTGGTTTTGGGGATCATTATAGAAAATAAAATAAGATCATTATCTTCATACTACCTTAACTTCCTATAAATTGTATAGTGGGGAACCCTATTTTCAAGAAACTTAGAACCATGTACTCTGCATTGAATTTTGATTACCATTCTAGCAGGCAAAATGATAGATGCTTTTTGGGTTTTTCTGATGAAAAAAGGATGGCTAGAAAATTAAGGAAGTAAACATTTAGTGCGGATTGATTAAGTTGCTAGGTTGTAGCCTATCAAGTTTTATGACATGAGGTTGATATAATTCAACCAATCTACATTAGCCATTGAAACTTGTATGTAAAAGTCGCAGATTGTTTTACTCATTTTCTCGAGGTGGTGGTGTGGGAGAAATCAGAGTCCATGAACATGTTTGTTTCCGTAGAACCAAATGAGCCTCACATCCAATATTGTAGTTGCATCTGTGAATTTCCAATATTGTAGATAAGAAGAAGCAACTGAACAAGTGCTCTGTGAATATCCTTTTTTTTCTGGGGAACAAGAGCTTTAAAGTACCCTGTCCAAGTATTAAACTTCTTTGGATTTTTTTTTGTTTTTTTTTGTTTTATTAAATACTCAAGTTTTTCAACAAGGTTGTACCTCAGTAATTGAGGTTATGTTGACTTCTTTTATTTGTGAAGTTAACTAGCACGACACAGAACATCTTCTATTTTTCAATCATCTTTAGAATTTTCTTTCTTCCTCTATCAGGCTGCTTCTGGGGCTGTTCAGTGTCAGATGATTGACATGACTTATCCAGGAGTTGTTCCAATGCATAAGGTAGCAGTCCCTATTTTCTTACAAGAGAACATTGTCCCCATTTTATACATGCATCCTCTGGTTTTGTTATAGTGTCTCTAAAATTATTATTGGACGTAGGTCAATTTTGATGCAAGGACAGAATATGATATGATTCAGAATTACAAGGTGCTCCAGGAGGTTTTTAACAAACTCAAAATTGACAAGGTGCTCTCTAGAATAAGCATTTTGAATTTTCTGCATGCTATACCTCCTAATGGCACTTAATGTCACTATATGCTTGCAGATATTGGTGTTTTGTTTTTCTGTATATCCTCAATTAAATTGACCTTGTTATTAATTAAGGAAGGGAAAATGTTTCTGATTTGTTTTTCAATGCCATTGAATGCTTTGCAAGTTCACATGCCAGGCTTACAAAGCAGTCATATAGTATTATTATTCACCTGTAAATGTAGAAAATGATGCAGTTCTGTCTCACCTGAATATTTGTGGGGAACACGTAATTGTAACCTAAGCTTCACTTCCTTGTTCTTGCTTGGGTATTGTGACCATGTATGCTTTGTGCCTTGACATGTTTTTTCTGGTAACAAGCATCTGAATTTTCAGCGGAAGTTTTACTCTTCTTTCCAATTTGATTGCAGCATATTGAAGTCAACAGACTTGTAAAGGGTAGGCCCTTGGACAACTTGGAGTTCTTGCAATGGCTTAAACGATACTGTGATTCTGTAAACGGTGGCATTATGAATGAGTATTGCGCTCTTCTAATTTGTATTTTGACATAATAAAAGCAATATTTTATGTCAAAGCCTTACAATCTCTGTCCTGCATGTTTGTGTGTGCCCAGGAACTACAATCCTGTGGAGCGAAGAAGTAAAGGTGGAAAGGAACGAAACTTAAAGGGTCTTCAGAAGAACTCAAAATCACTACAAACAAATAACTTCCATAATTCTGGAATGGGGGATGGAACCATCAACAAGATTTCTGGTTCGATAAGACCAGTCTTGTGTATCTATAATGGTTCATATTTCTCAAGAATTTGATTCTTATCCCATTGTCTATTACAGGACAAAAGCAAGGTCGGGCAGTTCCAATAATGAGTGGTAGTAATTCCTCTGAGGAGATTCAAGCACTGACAAAAGAGGTACTACAGTAAACCATCTTAATTAGTCTCTGAACATTTTTTCTGTATATTGTACACATTTCTAATTAGCTAGAGCCATTAAAAGAATAAAATTCTTGAAAGTGCTTTATAAATGTTAAAATTTTATATTAGTTAGATTGCATGGTGATGGAACTCGTCACACTTGAGCATTCTAAGTATGAAGTTCTGGATCTGCATGAAATAACTTCTCATGTACATATAAAATTCTGATTCAAGCTGTTGATATCCTTGTGCTGAAGTCATTTCTGTCCTCAATTCCCTGAAAAATTGAATTTTTTTGTACTGGGTTCTCAAATTTTTTTGTTGTAATATTGTCTTTCCACTTAAACTTTTGTAGAATACTGATCTCAAACTCTCTGTTGACCTTCTGGAGAAAGAAAGAGATTTCTATTTTGGGAAGTTAAGAGACATTGAGGTGCTCTGTCAGACACCTGAATTAGAAAATCTCCCGGTAAAGTTCGTTTGAAAGTCGTTCATTCGGTGATATGAATAACTTATCAGATGCTGATATATTTTGTGATCTCCCACAAACCTTTGGCAGATGGCACTTGCAATCAAAAAGATCTTGTATGCAGCAGATGAAAAAGAATCTGCACTTCTTGAAGCTCAAGAAATTGCAGCCCAAACTGGAAGTACTGATGAAGCAGCATTGGATGATGAACGTGAAACAGAAAACTGAAAGAAAGGGATCTGTGTCTGTTTGCTTGCCATCATCAATGGTGATACATCGGTGAATATTCTCATTGACAATTTTTTTTTTTTTTTTCCTTCCATCATGTTGTGTTGGTGACTGGATCTTCCTTCCATCATCTCCAGAACTTGTAATGGTAATTTGTGTGAACTCTCTAGCTGCCATTGCTTGCACAGATGTTTTTAGATGTCATTTACTGATCTAGCAAGATTAACCCCTCGCCCCCTTTTTTTTACTCTTGTTTCTTTCCTTTTTCTTTTCCTCCTTTGTTTCTCCTTGCCTCATTTGCTCATGGTGTGTCTAGTCATCATTTCAAGTGTAGAAAAGCATTGTGCCATGTAACATTGAGATCTAAATATGGCTTATAAATTCATGATCTTTCTTTTATATATATGTGTCTGTGTGTTGTGTGTGTGTATCTTCTAACTAATACAAAGATGAAATGACTTACGTTTCTGATATAACTATTTTTTCTTTCTAACACCATTTTCTTGGTCTAGACTTTTTGCCAAGCATTGTGTGAAACTGGAGGAATCCTTTACCTACTCTTTTCCAAGGATATTCATACATTTTTCTTATTGGAATAATTGTCCACCCTAACAGAATAAATTTCTGAAACAAAATCACTGGTTTCCAGGTTGAAATACATGCAAGATATAAATGGTGAAGCAGAACGGCGGACCAAAATTTGGATTTTGCAAGCATTAATGCAACAAACATATGCTGCTGCAAGACGCAAACATAGAACAACCAATTTTTTGCTCGTCCTATTCCTATGACATCTCTGATTTTCACTATACAAGTACGAAATGCCCACAACGATATAGATTGCACCCATGATTTTATAGTTTACATCAGAATCAGAATCTACGGCTAAAGGAAATGATGACAAGATCTCATTAGCCGGGGCTGCTACAGTTAACTCTACGATCGAACTGCTACAATGCTATTGTGTTGTATAGACGATATAGTTTCTTAATAATCTGATCAGTTCCTACCGCATATCCATATACCTGCATAAAAAGATGACTGGAAAGTTAATCAGAAACAACAAATATATCACATTCTAGCAGAAAAAGGACAATCTGATTGGTTGAGACTTCACTTCTTTCTAATTTTCTATTTTTCGGAGTTGGTTGAATAGACACAAACATATGCACAGGAAGTGAGATTAAGTAGAACAGGTTTCATGCCCGTAACTTCATTGCAACTCAACTACCAAGCAAATAACGCTTGCAAGGAAGAGTAACCCTAAGCATTTGCTTAACTCCAAGTTTGACTAAGACACAACAGCAGCCACTGTCTCCATATTATGTCCTAGGTTTTTATCAAATCCTCTATATACCCCACACCAGTCTGACTTTTAAAATATAGCAAATGAAAATCCTCCAATTAGAAGTCTGAGGTTGGGATCTCTTACTATAGGTTGCTTAAGTGAAACCACAGAAAACTCAAATGTTTGTAGCCAGCACGGGATCAATTCTGCAGTAAGAAACATCAACCTGAAAAGTAGCTCAAGGAGAGTAGAACAGTTGGAACATGGGAAAACTGCATCATGATAAGACCAAAGCATGCTTTCAATTACATCATCATGAAATAACTTCAAATACTAGTAATAGATTATCTACTTAATGATGCGGAAGAACCAAGAGTGGGTTATATTGTATGATAACTAAGTCTATAAAACAAGCATGCCTTGAAACTATGTATCTTTCTTTTCTTCAATTTGTTTGGTAAAGGACAAGGGAACTTTAACCATCTATGGATGTAAATTTGGGAAGCATGACTAAGAATTGATGAAATGATCCCACCATCAACAAAACAAAATTGAGTACAGGAATTTAGGAAAATAAAAGGAATCATATACAAGTAGAAAATGTTAATTTTTGTTATTTTGCAGTCTGATGGGGTACCTTTTTGACAAAATTGTCCCTTACATAAGTGAGAACAAAGTCATAAATACTCATCATATGAAATCTTTTGTTGCCAATACAATGATACTATCTCACAAACGAGATCAAGAATCTAACAAGTATAGTGCTTCCTTGCCAGGAAGTATCCTCAGACCTTCAGAATGCATGGCTGATACAGACACGTCCTCCTTTTAACAGTGATATATTTCACAAAATCAAGAAAACTAGTAATGAAAGCAAATGACTAAAAGGACAGTTTAGTGGCATCTGCAGATTCCTGATCTTAATAAATTGGGTAATAGAATTTTGTTATGTAAAAGAGTGGAAACCTGTAAATCAAGAAACATTCGTTTAAAGAAATTAAATAATAATAATAATAATATTTTTTTGAAAAGTTCTTCTTGTTGACACCAAGATAGAGCTACTCCAATGAGTTCATGTTACCTGAAGCAAATTCATCAATGAGGCAAATTCTCACTGGCTGAGAGTATGCTTTGTTCATCTGGAAACTCTGTTCCCACTGTTACAATATTCCACAGTAAGTTGGAGTATATAGGCTATGATGTGACTAATGATAAACTGAAAGATCCTAGCTGTTTAATTGGCTTCATGTAGAAGTCATGCTCAGGGAACTAGAGGAATTGTCAGCAAATGGATCTGATGTTCTGCATGAGGAAGGCTGTGAAGGTAATTTTGCAGCCATGTCCTTCATCTACCAGAAAATTCATGAAAGTACATTATAATGGTTAATGTTAACAAAGAAAATAAAATTCTAATCATTCACAGGAAGAAAATAGCTAACTATAGGCCTTTCAAATCATATTCAGATGCAAGTATCATGCTTCAGGGCCCTACAGTTAACAAAGTAACCTACTACCTCTGCCACAACCCTCCACAAGAGTAGCAGAGACCTAAAGTTTTCCCATTGACTACAACTATTCTATCAATTTTTTTTTTTTTTTTCAAAACTACATGAAACATAAAATGCCAAGAGAATAAGGACAGAATTAAGAACTCAGGAGAACCTTATATTCCTCAAACTGTTAACCAATCTCCTTAAATGAGATGTTTCTAGAGTATTGTACTTGGAACAATAATTCCATCTACATCACTGAAGATAGCTCCAGAAAATGGATTGCTTAATTTTTTTTGTATGGCCTTCACAATAATATCATTAAATTTTATGTGGGTAATAAAATATCAGTTTTGGCATGAGCAGAAGAGATGAATCTCATACGGCAGAAATGCAAAACAGATGAATCCACGTAAGTTTTTTTTTTTTTTGACATGTCCGCTTAACTGGGTAACTCTTCTACTATCCTCAATTTTGTTATTAATCAAGATTGGAAAGTTCAGTTTCAGCAAGGGTAGTATACCTTTTAAATTGGGATTATAGTAAGAAAGATGCAACTACTTAACAAAATAATAGGCTATTGAGTTGGTGTTCTTTGTAAGTACTTTCAAGTAGAAAGAACACCTATTTAACACACAAAATGTTAATTTCAATTAGGAGAAAATTGTGTTCAAGGCAACGTTCATAAAGTAAAATATTTTTCAGATATATCTGAGTACACCATGGATCCATGCATGCACCTGTGATGTGCTCAGCAGTAGGGGTTACCATTTTACTTCTTAAATTGTACATTATATTTTAAGAGAAAATGAACATGCAAACATGTGTTATTTTAGTGGTTGATAAATGCACTAAGTTTCAGAAAGGAAATATATAATCATGCTAAATCATTTTACGCTTGGAAATCCTCCCTGCAGAGGCAGAGTGAAGAGATAATCACATATGACAGATAATTGAAACCAGAACTCCACCAGGCAATGAAGTATGTGCAATCATTCTGGCAATTTATTCCAAAGTACAGTTAATTAGAGAAAACTGTAAAATAGCTCAGACATTCATAAGATAACAAAAGTCTCCTCAAAAACCATGTTCTTACCTGCCTCATGAGAGATTCTATTACTTGCCTTGCTGCATGATTTCGTGCTGCATGATCTCTGGCTACTTCCATTATCTCCTTCATTTGGCTTGATTTCTTCTCCAGTTCTGATGCTAGAAAATTAGATCTGCTGGAAAGGATCTCCACCTATAGATATCCTTCTCTGAGTCATTACAAAAGTTTTTAGTATATACTTGTAATTTTTTTACTTCAAGTGAAAATTTTAGTTGTGTTACTTTGCTTATACTTTGTAGGTCTTCTCTATATTGCTTATTACATGGCAGTTAATATAGTAACATAAAGACCATCACCAACTAGTTGACTGCAATCAAGAATATTTTGACATCACCACAAACATAAATTATAGCTGCATGATCTATGCATATTTGTGATACTGGCTATCCCTTCAAGGTTTTTCCAAGTTAACCTCGTAGATGAGGTGCAATACAAGATGGAAGAATCCCAACTAGTAAATGCTTAAAAGTGAGAGTGTTATTATAAAAGCACAGACAAGCAGCATAAGCTTAACTAAAGCATCCTACTTGAAGTTTCATTCAAAGAATCCATGAAAATGGAATATATTTTCTCCCATTTTAGACTGAGTGAATTACATCAATGCATACTGTGAAGAACATTTCATTTCCCTACTCCACATTATTTGTAGTGCACATTATCAACAGGGGTTTGGGACTAACATAGGATGTATGCGATTCTTGTGAGATAATCAGGATAGAATAAACAGGGGCATTTATGCAACCATCAGTGCTGTAATGATCATTTACCTGTTCTCTTAACAATGATATTTCCTTTTCCAGATCATTCCTCTGCTTTGTATCATCTACAGCTTGGGGAAGTGTGAGAGAATCAAAACAGGATGTAAATGAAATCAAACTAGAGGGACTAGATCCTTTATAAAAAGGAGACGCAGCTCCAGAATGCATTGTTGAACCAGAAAGAGAAGTTGATACTTTATCAGAGTAATCAATTATAGATCTAGATGGGCTCGAATTATATGATCTAGCATATTGATGACTTGCAGTGAGGACTGGAGAGACACTACCACTTGCCAAGTTTGGCCTCTGCTTCTTTTCAGAATGCCAAACCTCAGATCTTTTCAGTGAACGAAGAGAGGAGAGTTTAGAAAGTAGGCCACATGGTTTGGAATCCATGGATACTTTTTCCTTTAACTCATCAGTATTTCTACTCTTGTACTCATTTGATACCCTGGGAGGCAAACAATTTAATACAGTATCTGAGCCATTATTCAATTTATTAAAACAATCTTCACATACACGATAAGGCCTGTTTAGTTTTGGAGCCAAAGAAGCTTTCACAGATTTCTTACTGCTGCATCCTTTACAGAAAACAAGGCCACAATTGTAGCAGTTATGACGCTTCCTTTTGATATTGAAAGGACGAGAGCAACCTGAACATATTGAATGACCAGCAAGAGTTACACCTTTATGAAGGCAAATAGCAGCAGTGAAATTGTTCCCACAAGCAATTTCTTTTACTTGTTTGTTCTTCAGAGCTTCAACAAGTGTGGGAGTATAACGATTCTTGTTGTCTCCATGCCCTAGTTGACCACTTTTCCCCTTTCCCCAGGTGTAAACCTCAGATTTCGAACTTAGGGCTGCAATATGAAAAGACCCACAAGCTATCTCTTCAATGAAATTGTCTTTAATTTTACCCTCAACACAAGTGGGTGACATCCCAGTATTTCTAGGGTCACCAAGCTGCCCATACTCAGCTTTTCCCATAGTGTATACCTGGCCAGAGGTTGTAAGAGCAACTGTGACGCTATGTCCACAGGCCACTTTACAGAAGCTTGTGTTGCCCAGTGAATTAATGCAGCATGGTGTCAATTTAGAAGCTTTATCCCCATGCCCAAGCTGCCCGTTGTCCCCATTGCCCCATGTGTACAGCCTTCCTTGTGATGAGGTATCAGAACAGGCAGAATCTACTACAGCAGCCGTATGCCAAAATCCACAAGAAACCCTAATGGTTTTAAGTCCTTCCAGGGTTTCAACTTCCCTTGGAATGCTTGTACTGCTACAATCTCCATGACCTAGAGCACCGAAGGATCCATCTCCAAATGTAAATAATTGACCCAGTGAGGTGATAGCTGCCGAATGCCAAGGGCCACAAGAAATTGATGAAATACACAAATCCTCTACCTGACATGTTAATTTTTTGGGAGTCCAGTAGCTGATTTCATTCCCATGACCTAGAAGACCAAAATTGTTTTTTCCATCACCCCAGGAATAGAGATCTCCAGAATCTGTAATAGCACAAGTATGGTATTCTCCACATGCAACTGATGCAGTACTTAATCCACTAAGATTATCAATGGATTTCGGGTTACAAATGTCAATTTCCAGACCATGGCCAAGCCTACCACCAGAACCATCTCCCCAACTAAAAACCTCTCTCTGTTTTGTCACTAAAACAGCATGCTTGCTTCCACAGGCAACATTATGAATGTCAAGTCGTAGAGTTGATTCCAGAGCCTTTGGCAAAAATGCATCTGCTATAGCACTAGATAATTCTCCAATTCTATGAACACCACCACCAAGCAGGCCATCACCAGTTCCCTCACCCCAAAGGTAAAGGTCAAAGATATCTAAGTCTCCAAGAAAAGATCCTTGACTTATTGAACTTACTGCACTAGAAGAACTGACTTGTGAAGTATCCACGGAACCCCAGCCAATTAGATCACCAAAATTTCTGAAGGACCTTGACGTTTGAAAAACTGTGCCAAAATCTCTTTGACGAGAACAGACTGTTGCATTATACACCAAGTCAGAGAATGCTCTTCCCAATCTTTTCCGAGAGGTGCTAGGGATGATTCGGCTTAGCCTGGAATCCTGCTCAGGCAAAAAAGAATTAGCTTAATGAAGCAGCAATAGAATTCTAGGTGACCTGAAAAGATAGAATAAGAAACCTCATAAACTGCATCACTGCTGCTGCTTGATTCTATGGACTGAGATTCTTGGTCTGTGAGAGAAAAGTTTGATGATCCATTATTACTTTTTATTTCACTTCTCCACTTTTGGCAGTTAACCTTCGAGATCAATGCACGAAGGGCGGTAAACCAGATTTCTGCCTCATCCTTATCTTTGCATATCTGTCAAGATTGTTCAGACGAGTGGAATAAAAACCATAAGCAGTAGATGTACCTTTTGTATTAGTGTCCAGAAAGTCAGGATACTCAACATAAAATAGTTGTCATCTATTTACAAATGGGTATAAATATATGCAATCTGAGATTCAATTGACAAAAGCTCATAGAGAAGAATGATCAATATTTGTCTGTAACCTAGTACAATCACATGAGGCTGATAGTAGAAATGTAGTTGATTTTAATGCCAACTATATATCCCATTAGCTTCTTCTTTTTCTTTTGTCTTTCTTTGTATCTTTTTTGCCCCTACCAGAATACTCAGTATTTGGTTTTAGGAATAAGAAGCAACTCATGGAAAATCTTCTTTTCTGTTCAGTAACATTCCCTATAAGTTTGAAAACTGAAACTTCCTCCCAGTCACAAGTCAGTGAACCAACTAACAGAAAATGGTCTCCTGCTCTTAATTTGGGACTAACATTAAGGAACCAGTCAATTCATTAAGACCAAATAGCCCTCTTAAAGAGACAATAAAATACTGACATGCTTGTTTCTCCAAGGAATATATATATGTACACAGAAAATCGGGCTAGGACCACAATACAGTCCTTTCATTATCCTTCTTTTCTTTCTCTCATCTCCAATAACTCAATCCGCAAGTTTTAGAATTTTATTCTTATGCTCTCATGAGATACAGAGTTGTTCATGACTTGTATGCCTATTGCAGTGCTACTCATCCTCACCTTGCCACATGCGTTTTTACATGAAACATCTAGATCTAGAAAAATGGTTTCTTTCTTCACAAAGACATATGCTAGTTAGCATTACAGCTAGTAGATTTCAATAGCTCTGTCTCAGGCAAAAGCTCCAGTATCCTAACTCCAACCAATCACTTAAAGTTATATATTTTGTTCCGAGGAATCAACGAAAATTTTTCTATACTACTACTAGATGCTAATTCTTTGAACCTGTCAGACAAAATTTTTCACAAATAATATTGGATTGAAAACCTACCAAGACAGAACTTGAAGGCCATTCGATTTTTTCTTCTTTTTTATTTTCAATGAGAATATATCAGATTGATATGTAGATAATGGGAAATAGAATTGATTTGCTTTTATGGTCAAAAAGAAAACCCACCAAATCCAGTGAATGTTTGCCATAAAGAAGAGAGAAGGATTGGTATTCTTTCTCAGGTCGAGGATAACGTTGAAATATTGCCTGCAAGAAAGAAATAAAATCCCAAGAACCCACCTATTGAATTATATACAAATATAATTAAGAAGTTTAAGACAATGCAAATCCAACACTAATTGCTACAATCAGGTAAGTTCAAAGAGTTTCAGGCAGAATGGATCGTAGACCAAGAGGTCACTATTGACTCAACTAAACATGCTTAGTTGATAGTTGATAATACAGTTGGAAGGGATACAAACATGTAAATGCATGATTATCTATTTATAAGATGGATGGGCATTCTCACCTGTCTCAGCAATGATTCAACATGTACTAAAATGAGAATTATTCAAGACCATGATATATTTTTTTTCAGTAACTTTGCACAAAACTTGAGCATTGTACATACTTCTAGTGAAGTAAATGGCAACCTATACTTGCTTCAGGATGAAACAGCATGCAGAGGCTATGCCAGATGATAAAGTAGTAACTGCTATCACATTACTTGAGGCACAGGAGCCACTTCAAGAGCAATGGCAGTGGAGTTCGAGAGTGCAGTACTTCCAGTGATCATGATGAAGAACAGAAGAAGGCTCACAACTTAGAATATTTTTAATCAAGCAATGATTCTACAATACAGTCTTAACCTTGGAAATTTTTATTTACAACAGTTTGGTATCTTAGATAAGGATTAGGATTTCAGGTTATGGTTTCAAAACATAATTAGAAATTTAAGATTGTCATATACTAGGAAATTACACGTATAAAGTTTCATATGGAATAGGAAAAAGTTCCACGGACTCGGTAACTATAAAGCTTAACTTCTTCAGATATACTCAATATAATAGCATGTGAGTATAGGTTAGAAATGTGTAAATGGTGCAAGATAAGATAGATATTTGACAAATATTGAAAATACTGTTTTGTAAATCTCTTAATGGTTGTCAATAGAATATTTTGTGAACCATTAACAGGATGATGAAGCTGGAACTGAATTATATATACATAGCGTAGGTAGCTGGTAATAACAATTCTCTTGATCTTCTCCAGCAGATAATTACATTGAGGATTTCTTTTCATGTTGGAGATGATGGAGTATTCTCCTGATCATGGCACGCTTAGAGTTCTTATTCCCAAAGGCACTTATGGTGACAAAGAGTAGTAAATGCATGACAGCAGCTAAAATAATGTGCCTGCTGATGCCAGTGGCACTATAATAACGTGACAAAAAATGGAAACATACAAAGTTTTATTGCACTGATTAAGCAAGGAAAAGAAGGAACTGAAGGAAGAATCATTGTAGCAATCTAACAATGATAACAGATACCAGAGAAGGATTATCAAATTAAATAAAGAACTCCTAGGAAATACACCAGATGGTGCTATCCAGATATTGGTTCACATATTTCAATTTCAATGCCATCATTGATGGAATGAACTGCTTCATTAAAAGCACATCTGCCTATTAAGTAAACTTCATGTACAAGTAGTTTTCATTTCAATGCTGTGGTCTACACATTTTCATTTCTAAAACTTCATGTACAAGTAGTTTTCTCCATGCCATAGTTGGTTTCCCATCTTACCACCATCAGGAGATCTTTTTTGTGATGCCATGAATGCTATGATGAGGCCCATAGTTTAGATTTAGAAGTACATCAGACATTGCCAAAGTAATGAATTAATAAAATTATCATGTTAGATCCTGGACTATGGTCTCTCATTTCAAAACCCTAATGACAACAAAACCATGAAGAGAGTCAGAAACATTGGGGCACAACATCTAACATTTCAGAAGGTTCAGAAAAACTTGGAAAACCTAAAATAACGAGCCTTGAAGAACATATTTATCACAATTTCTCATTTAAAGATACAGAAGAAAATTTTTTAAGTACACAGCACAAGTTGATCGAACACTTCAAAACGAAACTAATGTCTAATTTGCACTTCCATTCTTTCTTTTTCTTTTTACTGCCCTCTCTTCAGTAGGTTATAAAATTACAGAAAATGTGTTGGTGACTACCAGAAGCAAATATCAAAACATTAACTCACAGTGCGCTGTCCAGGTACGATTCCAGAAACATGAATTAGATGCAGCTGTTTCTCCTCATTTCCAATGTACCAAACTAGTGTTTTCTCGTCCTGCAGAATAGGATTCGTTTTAAAAGCAAACAATAGAACTATTGATGTGGACATATTAGTAGGTAGAGCATATGACCATAATTCATTATTGAAAATAAGAGAGATGATTTTTCCGCAAAAAACAATAATAATAACAATAATTAGAGAGACAATAAAAAAGATGCATGAACAAAAACAGAAGTATAGCTGTATTTGCTGTGAAAGCCCTTGAGCGATTGATTTTAATCTTTTCAACAACTAAACCTTTATAAGGGTGAGAAGCACTGATAAAATAATCTAATAGTCTGGCTCTGTCGAGATTTATTGTCCAGTCACATCTCACTCGATATATTGGTGTAATGGGGGGCTTACATTAGAAAGCCGGAAAGGGCATAATTTTGGCTTTCCTTTACGCCCATACTTGAGTAGATATGAACCTCTCTTTAGGGCTGTAATGGCCTGTGGTTGGCACAAAAAGGAACCAAAAGAAATGAGTATGAGATACACTGGTACCAGGCTATCGAGAAGAGACATAGCACAAAAAGACAAAAAGGCAAAAAGAAAAAGAAATTATAAAATGAGAATCCATTTCAAAGTTGTAACAATTGCTCAAAAAAGTCTCCACTAGAAATTCCCAAGAAGCATTTAAAAATAAGCATGCCAAGGATCAGTGAGTCCAATGCTACAAGATAATGGTTTTTCAGTTGCTGCAGTTTTCTTACTTCTTGGCCCAGTTCCATAAATCTATTTCTCATGATTATAAATATAAATGACATATGGTACTAATAGCTGGCAGATATTCTCCAGGATAAATACCAAATCATCCACAGGCAGGTAGGAAGACATTTTTCCCTTTAAATTTTAAATTTTTCATTCTGGTAAAAATTTCCTAAGAAATAGAATCAATAAGCATCACCTACCACCACTTACCGTTAAATTACATAAAAGTTCACACAAGGTAAGATTACTTCAGCTGCTTTCAAACTATAAACAAGTCCATAGCAGCAAAAAGAAAGTTTCTGTTATTTTTTATTCTTTTTCAAAAGAACAAAATTACTAAGAAAAATGAAAGATGCATACATTAGTGAATGACTCCATATGACAATACAATCATTCAAATTGACAATAAAAGGGAAGAAGGTAAAAACTGCATTACCTGATCAATGTTCCTCTCACCAATGCTATTTCTTTGTAGATTAGTCATTCAATGTGTCAAGTAGAAATCTTTGAGCAGGGTGGCATCCATCTAGAGAAGGCCTAACCTCAGGTGAAGGTTTCAATAGAAGATTCTGAATGTTTTGCAGATGGAATAAAAGTTTTACTCCACTATATTATATCTCTAACCCTGCGGTTACTAGACACGAAAGTAATGCAGGAAAAAGAAACAGAAACGTTAACATGAAATAGAATTAAAAATAAAATGATGAAAAAAAATACTTTATTCAGTTCACTAGATTCATAAAATTGTTTTTCTGTTTATTGTGTAAATAATATATATATATATATATATATATATATATATATATATATAATAAGCACGAGAACAAGAGAAAACACAAAAGAAACCTCACTTATTCAATCACTTCGTTTGAATTTTCCAAAAGAAACATTTAGCTACAAAACATAGGAAGGTATTTTCGCATTCAAACAATACACATATTCACAATCCAAACAACAGCGAACAAAATTCATTATTTCACGAAATTCACCAGTATGAATAGGCAAATAGAGAAATGTGCATGAATGAAACTAAACTAAAAGAAGACAAAAACCATAGAAATTCCATTACCTAAATTGATCGGAAGGCGTTCTCTCTGCGACTTCTCGAGAATTCTGTGCTGAATTTCAGCTTCGAGTTTGAATTAAAAAAATAATAGAAAATGAAGCAATAACATCGATCAAATTTTCGGAGATTTATCTTTGATTATTCTGGAATCAACGTAAGAGGTGATTGAGACTCCGAAACTCAGCTTCGAAATTCTACGTGTCCTCTCCTCTCTATTTTTTTTTTTTTTTTTTTTTGGTAAGTTCCTCTCCTCTCTATTTATTCTTTAGTGGATCGTGTAATCAAATTTAATGCATGATTTTTATATCTATATTTCCCTCGCGGACACTCTGTATTCTGTTTTTTTTTTTTTTTTTTTTTTTTTTTTTTTGGCCATTATATACAGTAATTTATTGTTTCTATTGGTCCTTTTATTTGTTTATTATTTTTTTTTAAAAATATATATATATATATATATATTACTTTTGTCTTAAGAAATTATTCGGTAGTGACACGTCAGAAACTGTAACTCCGTATCTGGGTGTACTTTTGGGTTGAGACTTCAGAAGGGTGTTTGTTGTCATTTTATTAAGGGAAAATTGGCCATTTTAATCTCCAAACTAATTTGGTTTGGACAAAGGGGTCCTTGTTCTTTATTTTTGATAAACGAATCTCTATTTTTTTTTCGTTTGGACAAAGGGGTCCCTGTTTTTTAATTTTTGAATAAATGAATCTCATTCTTTTTTTGTTTGGACAAATAGATCCTTTTGACCAATTTTATTTAGAAAAAAACTGTTAATTTTTACCAGATTTATTATTATTTTACATATTGTGATGATAAAAACTGTTAATCTTTCTTCTCGTGTTGTATTTTTGGATAAAAATTAGTCAAAAAGATTCATTTGTCCAAATAAAAAGAATGAGGATTTGTTTATTCAAAAATAAAAAATAGGGACCCTTTTGTCCAAACGAAAAAAGAATAGGGATTCGTTTATCAAAAAATAAAGAACAAAGACCCCTTTGTCTAAAAGAAATTAGTTTAGAAACTAAAATGTCCAATTTTCCTTTTATTAAGCGAAAATTGTTCTCATAACAGTGTTATGAATAAGGAAAATTTTCTGATTTAGTCTTTTAATTATTTACGTTTCTCTGAATTGGTCTTATAACTTTAATTTTATCTAAATTGATCCTTTATTTATTTTTCAATTTTCCAAATTAGTCCTCCTAACCAAAATTTGATCACTTTACCGGCATATTCATTAAATTAAAAGAGTATTTTGATTATTTCATGTTAGAAAAAAAGAAAAAAATAGAATAGATATATTAAATTTATTCATATTTTTTCTTTTTCTTGAGAAAAGTGAATATTTTGGCTAAAATATTATATCTATTCTATTTTTTTTTTCTTTTTTTAACATAAAATGACCAAAATACCCTTTTAATTTAATGAATATGCCAATAAAGTAATCAAATTTTGATTAATTTCAGTTGGAAGGACCAATGTGAGAAATAGAAAATAAATAAATAATCAATTTGGATAAAACTAAATTAAAAGACCTTTTTCCTACTTGCACAAAGACCTTTTTCCAATCAAGTGATTCCCCCACAGTTTGTGGTTGATGTGATGAAATAGAAAATATTACGCAAGATTTTTCAGCAATTATCAATTTCTAATCGTTTTATTAGGAAAATTGGTAGATTTGTTTCCCAATTTTTTTGATTATTATTATGATTGGTCCATTTTTTTTATTTAAAAAGTCCTCAATATATAATAAATTGGTATATTTGGTTATTTTCTTCACAAATTTTGATTTTTGAAAAATTAAATTTTGTGAAGAAAATGATCAAATGCACCAACTTATTATATATTAAAGACCTACTAAATAAAAAACAAACAAAAGGGATCAACCACACCAAATGATAAAACGAAATTCACCAATTTTCAGTTTTATTATTATTATTTACAGTTTCATTTTTTATTTCATTTATGTATATGGATTTTATTATTATAATTGTTAATAGGATTCCAGAACAATCAGGGCATTTGGTCTAGTGGCATGATTCTCGCTTAGGGTGCGAGAGGTCCCGAGTTCAATTCTCGGAATGCCCCAAACATTTTTTTTATTAATCCCCTCATTGATACATTTTCGGTGGTTTTAGCCTACTAAATCGACAAATAATCCTTCATTTCCATTTACCCATTGAATTTATCTCTACTCGAGGAAAAATATAGTATCATTATTTTTGAAGGCGAAGAGAACTTAAGTAATGTAACAGTGCAATTCTGCAAATTCAGACACACTATGCAAAAGACAACAGATACAATTACAAACACAGGACAACATAAGCAAATAACGCATTCTGACATTGCACTAGTTAGCAGTAACAAAGGGAAGCCTCGACGAGTTTATGTACTCCTTAAAATGAACAAAATACTATCAATTCAGAAGCAACACATTTTTACAGCAGTAGAAATACATGTTCTTCACTCAGAAGAACAACAGATCACGAGTCAATGAGGATCAGTAGTTTCTGTAGTCTTCGTCATAAAAGGTCTGATTATCATTCCTATGGTATGTTCCTCTATCAGCCTGCAATAACAACAACAACAACAGCAGTAAAGACTAGTCATTGTTTTAAAATGTGATCTTAAATAGATATTGTGAGCAATGTGTGATATTGTGGAATACAAGCTAGCATTACAACGTACCCGGTGAATCAAGTTCTCGAATTCATCAGTTCCATGTTCTTGAATGTATTTCTCGGCTGCAGTTAGAATGTCATCCTGTTTACTGAAGACATCCTTTTTCCTTGGGACGTACCAAATGTTGACAGTTTCTCGGGTAACGAAGGTAGGTCTAACATAGTACTCATAGACATATGCAGCTCCGTTGAAGTATGGTATGACCAACCAGCAGGTTAGAATCAACTTAGCATATGACCAGATAGGAAGCCTGGAAAATGTTTTAAGAATTGGAGATTTAAATGGTACAAAGATGTAATGTGAAGCTTTATATAAAACAAGATAAACTAACCAACTTTTCTCTAACAGAGTAATAAACTTAGAGATACAAAGCCTATTTCTCTGGCTTTGGGCTTCTTTTAGTTCTCCTTTGGTACACATTCCAGGATTTGGAGTCTATAAGCATTCCAATTATATCTGACGAGAGCAAATCAAAGAAACTATTTTTACCTTGAAGAAGCCCAAGAATACATTTACTGCTGCAAAAAACATACACTATTTCCTAATAGTAAACACTTTGCATAACTTTGGAAATAATACAGATCTAGCCCAGAGGTTTCCTCCTGCCTTCTCTTCCACAGGGAATGTGTTTCTTTTTCTCTGATTTTGTTTCATTCTTCCTTTTTACCCTTCTTCATCCTTCTCCTTTCCTTTATCTCCTTTAATCTCTGTGCACCATTTCAAGATCACAATGGTACTAAACCCTTTGCCTACTCTCATATTCTTGAGTTTACTCAGCTCCACATGCATCTGGAAACCTTTTGAATGAACCAAAATTCAGTCTAAATTGCTGCCAAGTCATTTTGATTGGGCAACTCTAAATTGCATTATCCCTCTTGAACAACTCTTTAAGGACAACTCTCCACCAAGACCCATCATCCTAAATCCCTCCAAGATCCACATACAAGTTTATTGAAACTGCATCCAATCACACATCTCTGGTGAATCAATACCCCCATATTAACATCTAAAAAGTGAACCATTTGAAGTTGCTACATTGATTAAGAACTATCAGCGCAAAGTATTTATGCTTAGAGGGGCTTAACTAAGGACTCCTCAGTCCTGGCTGCTATAAATCTAGCTGACGAGACAACATACAACAATGCATTCTTTGTTAGTCTCACAGAAAGTGAATATGACAGAAGTTGACCTCAAAACCAGATAAAATAGAGGCTAAGAAACCTTAATTAACAGGAAGTACACTTTTGAGAAATAATGCAGGTAATAAGATGCAGTAGTTCAAACAGTAATTACCATTCAATTAGCTTAGCAAAAGTTAGCTCAAACAGCGTGATCATGGAATACAGAATCCAATAAGTCAGCCACTGTTTATCATCTTGAGGGGACTTGGTCTCAATTGCCCTAATTGAAGCATAGCTGCCAAAAGAGGAACACATATACAACTATTACTTAAAAATTTCAAGATTCATATATTGGCTCGCCGGACAACAGGTCCAACTGATTTATGTTTAAAAGAAATCCATATTAAAAAAAAAAAAAAAAAAAAAATTACTTACAGGGGATAAACCAGACTAACCACTGGCCTGTAGCATCAAATACAGATACGTAAATCAGTGAAATCCATGAGCATAAGTATGTCCATTGTACAAATAAGAACCCCATCAGTTCAATTCTAGAATATTCCCGAGAGAGAGGAAAATAAATCACAACTCTAGGGAAATAATCACCGAAAGAACAGGGGACAACAAAAACAAAGGAGAACCCTCGAATTCGGAGGTACTAAAAGTCACTTAAAATGCGAAACTTGAAGTAGTTGCCCTCACTATGAGTCCGTGTAAACAATACCCAGCATTAAATTACAATGAGTACTAGAAATCCCCAAAAACAAAAAAAAAAAAAAAAAAAAAAAAAAAAAAAAGAAAGAAAGAAAGAAAGAAAGCAGGAAGAAAGAACATAGAGTTAAAGAGATCAAAGGTCATACCCAGCAAGAACATCAAAGTTCTTGATCACAACCTTGAGGAAGCTTTCAACTCCAGATCCTCCCATTTCTGCAGAAGTTTCTTGTCCTATTAGCTTCTTTAGTGGTCTATGATTTTTTCCAGTTAAAAAAAAAAAAAAAAAAACAGAAAAAGAACCGCCTAGAAATGATAGTGTAATAAGAAGCAACTTCAGTAATCACTCTATGGAAAAAGGCTGTGTGTTTGCATCATTGCGTGGGTGTCTGTGCATACGATAAAAGAAAAGTTGGGTTATGGGTGTGGACTTCTTGTGGCAGAATTTATCAGTCGGTTTTTCGTATTAAATTTATATTATATATTTTTTAAAATTCTATTTATATGTTACAGAAATTAAAGAAATGTTTCATCGCAAAAATTATTATATCATCATTATCATTTTGTTAGTAAAATATACAGTATTCTAATCTGTTAGAAAATTTATTAAAATCTATGCACACATAAATATTTAAACAAAGAATTTTCTTGAAATTAAATTAAATTATTACCTTAAAAACTTTTTATATTTAAAAATAAATATATGTTTTTATAAAAGAATTTATGAAAGACTCGGTGGATTTAATTTCTTAATTTTTAATTTTTAACAACTTAGTTGTTCAATAATTTTTTTTTTTTTTTAATTTGTTATTCTTAAATTTTAGGTGAAATAAAGACTAATTGTACAACAAATATAAAGACAGGAGAATCCTCATTGTTCTCCTCGTATGGGATGGTTTATGGTTAGTAAGTTGAGATCAATCTCCATCTTTATCTGCCTTAAATTTATAATCCTTTTATCTTATTTTATATATATATATATATATGTATATGTTGTGAGCGAATGATAAAAGATTTGAGGATTTCCAAAATTGGGAGAGGAATAGGGAATTAAGAAAGATGTTTTGGTACTGAGTTAGGTGCAGCAGGCCAACTAATAGCCTGGAACCTGGTGGGGGTTGTATCAAGAAAGGGACCTTAATGTTATAGGAACTCAAAGGAGCACCACTTTCCGGTACATTTTGTTCAGATAAAGACTAAGAAGGATCTTTTGCAGGGCAAAGTTCCAAATCAACTTGGTTCTCCATAAACAAGACCTCAGATTCTGAATCTCAGAATTTATCCCAGCTACCAGGAATGGATTTACCGTCTAGGAAGTCTTGAGTTAGCATCTTCTTCTGAATAGTAGGTAACAATCCAATCATTATGCACCCTTACTCCTACATGCGGATGCCTCCTGGGTAGTTTTTTGCTGTTTGAAACAGCTCAACAAAGCATTAACATCTTCAAAAAGCTTTTGTCCAGGGGTTAAAGATTGAAGGCAAAATATCCAATCATTGAATCCATAAATAAAGAAAGACAAAGCTGATTATTATTAATAGCTTGTAATCACATAATCCTAAATCATGTAACTGGTGTCAAAGATGACAAATACTTTCTCCTTTTGATAATTGTCACATATGAACCATGAGGTACATGTTAACAGGAGTGCTAACTTTATTCAGATCTTAAAACTAGGGGTTCTTTTCAAGTAATTGGGATGGCCATATATCACCTGGATTGGGATACCTAGGATGCGGTTTGCTTACAGTTGATGCAGGAACTGATGAATCTAGTGCCATATGGGAATCCATACGAGTACTGGGGTTAGAACAGATTGGAATAACATAAAGGGTGTTCACATTTTGTGCTTGCTGGAATGCAGCTCCCGTTACAGGATATCTGAAGCAACCATCCATCTGTTCTGGTGCCAACTCATGTTGTTGACATTCGGGTGGAGCTTGATTCAAGTCAATCTCTGTATCAGCAACTCTCTCTTTAAGCTCATTTCTCAGTTTGGCAATCTGAGCCTCCAGAGCAGTATTCTCATCCTGCAGTTCCTTATTTTCTGTGGCTACCTGATCAGTGATCATTAAAGAGGTTACAAACGGCCAGATAATGCAGTTTTGAGTAGAATCTTCTAGTAAGATATCTGAATAAAATTTGTGTGTATAATTAGATTCACATCCTCATATATTGTCCATAAAACTAAATATTCTGTTTACAAAGCTGCACCCACCATCCATTATGAGTATGTATAAAAACACAGTTGGGGGATAATATGCAACTTACATAATTGGATTCAGACAACAAAGCTGCATTATCTCTTCTAAGACACTCAATCTGATTGCCCACGTCCTTTACAAACCGAGCAGCTTCAGTCAGTACACAAGCTTTACCATTTGTCTGCTCAGATACATCTGCAAGAAAAGGTTGTTTAAAAAATACATTTACAAGTTGTTCTTTATGTCATCTATTGTTAACAGAGATGCCAACCCCCTAAAAAACCAACATAATATACCATAAGAGCTACAAATTTCGAGCTCAAGAAATTACCAAGAGCATTAGCTAAAGCAATAAAGAGCTCATTTAAGTGCTCCCGCTTCATTTTCTCTCTCTCAGCCTTATGAATCTTTTTTGGAACTTTCTTCTGATTCTTTTGGGACCTGCATCAGAAGTAATTTTAGATAACTCAGAAAAGCACTTGGTTATAATGTCAGGCAAATCATATATACTTTGATACATATTATCATCAACCAGCTCAGCACATTTCTTGTTTCGTGGAGATGAAACTTACTAAAAGATGAAAACTAAGAAGTTTTTATAGTGTTACAGATTCTTATCCAAGAATACATGACCGGAACTTAGAGTTATACAGATAAGATCCTCATTTCCAAATAAATAATTGTGAGACCCTATAATTTTGAGGTGGTGATAACACCATACCAAAATGCTGTTTATGAATTTCAGAAAATACGAATTAATATCATGATTATAGACAGTTTATCCTGTTCTATGTAGGCCAGAGTAGAGATTTCTTATAGATTCTCAGCAACAATTTTTGAGCAGGTTGAATCCAGAACCAACCTATGAGGGGGAGTGATCCCCTTGAAAGGGCAAGAAGAGGGTCCCCTATCAGAAACAAAAAGCTCAACAATCCAATCCAAACTTAAACTTCTAACGTTAAGACAGTCAGAAAGGTACTTCCGCAAAGATGGAAGATCTGAAATCACTAGCTGGGCTCTTAAGCTACCTAAATTAACAAAGAAAAAACAAGCTTCTAGCGTGAATGTTTATACATGCAACAAAAAGAAACATGAAAAGAGGGAAGAAAGTATCTACGAGAAATAAAAATATATTTCAAATCACACACAACAGCAAAAGAGTACAAATAACTCAAATCATATTTGGTTCTAAGATTCTCAACTGCATAGTTACACTCTACAAGAGATGACGGCAGCAATGCTTGGCATATTTACTCGCAAAGAGACTCTCACACCTCATGATTTACAGAGGGTATTTTCTTAATAAATCACAAGATCATTTCTTTTGTTTGCCTCTTTTAATTTTTGATCATGAACATGTAACAAATGAATGACTAAGCCAATGCAACAAAGGCATCATAGATCCATGCATAAAAGAATTAAGAACCCTAATGGCTCAGTGGATAACTTTCCAAGTTAGTTTACTTATATCCTAATGGATATAATTTTAGTAACCATACAACACCGAACAAGCTATTCTCAAGTTGTTTGACCATCAATATCTTCAGTTTTGACTTGATTTTTCATGGCAGCTTTCGTGCTAGGTTTTTAAGTTTCATTCAACTCTACTTCTGTAATGATTATAAACAATAAGGTTAATAAAAATTTCATGATACTGAATGAAAAAATGCCACTAACCTGTCTGGTGATGTCTCAACTGGTATGTTGACCTTGTTAAGTATTGGCGTTGGATGATTCTCCGAACTCATACTTTCTTGTGATCTTACAAATGACACTAGAATATGATGTCGCAGCCAAAACCTTGCAACTAAAAAGAGATAATATATAGAAATATTAGACCTTCTAACTTTTCTAACTCAATTTTTAAATTTTTTAAATAATAATAAAAATCCTTCTAACTCAATGACTAATTGATTAATCTAATTCCAAACAACCAAGGAAGAATAGGAAAAGAACGGATCTTTTGCACATCCACCCAAAAATCTGCTTGAATTGCTACCCAAAAATATAAATTTGAGTTACAAACGATAAGCAATCTATCTTAACTATGAAGACAAACGAAATTTACTATTTCAGCTATTTATCTCTTCAAATTTAAGTACATTAATTAAGAATGCTATCCATCAATAAACTCAAGAAAGCAAAGAAATTGGTAATTCCTTCTAACATCCATCCAACATACGACTACTACAAGGAGATGTAGCTCCATCAATCCCCATTAAAACTACTAAAAAAAAAAAAAAAAAAAAAACCAAAACATTCATCAAAGAAAAAACACACAACATGAAGCAGAAAAAAAAGGATTGAAAGGAAATAAAAGCAAGTAACTAATTACCTCTTCGATCCGGGTGGAAAAGTGTTTGAATTAGGGGAATTAAAATGAGTTGGGGCTTCTTAGTAAAGGGATGGCGAAGACTAAAAGAGAAGAGGTGGGAGTGGGGAGGAAGGTGGACGGGCGTGTGGCCACCACCTGCGAGTAGGAAACATCCGATGAGGACTTCTTTGTCAGCTGTATCTCACGTAAGCAGGCCCTCCTCTATTTTTTTGTCCTTTATGCCACTGGGACCCACCACCTTCCCCCAAAAAACATTTTCAGGCTTCATTTTTCCCACTGAAATACAAGACGTGGCTGTGCAATTCCCTTTCCTTTCCCACATTCTCCGGCGCCTTTTTTTTTTTTTTTTTTTTGTTCTTGTGACGTGTTTAAAACTTTAAAATCCCGTTTGTGCAATAATCCACAAAATTATGGCTAATTGTATTTGTATGAAACGTGAGTCATGCGTTTCCTTATTCTGTCACACAAAAAATTTCCCTTTCCATTACTGATCATGGATTACAATACACAACTAAATACGATATAAAATTATCTTTAAATTTATTATCGAATTAATTTTACTATAAAAAAATATATATAAAATAATAAATAAAAATATACTATATAATTTTTTTTATTACACGAAATCCCTGAAATAATTCCAATTTTAAAAATATTTAAAAATCGTATTCACATTAATTAATAGCTTCAAATTTTAAACAATTACATACATAATTTCAAACTCACAATTTCATTTACATCATAAAAAAAAAAACTCTTAATAAAGTCTTTAATTTGGTATTATGAATATTACCCAAGGTCACGAATTTAACACTCATCATAAACTTTATGTAAAAATCATAATAAAATTTTTCTCTTCCGAAATAAGAGTTAAATTTCCCGGGAAGAATTAAATTTCACAAACGCAAGTCAAATTAAATCCAAATTAATGAGATGGTGTAACCAAAAAAAACTCTTATCACAAGAAGAAAATATTCCTTCAAATTTGATTTACCAAAAAGAAAAAAAAAAAAAAAAAAAAAAGAATATTCTTTTTGTTTTTGCCTTTCAAAAAGAGTGAAGAAAAGAACGGAAGTCTTTTTTTAATATATATGTAAACTGAAAGTATGATTCTCCATTAAAATAATAATAATAATAATATATTTTAAATTTTGGAGAGAAAAAAAAAAAGAGAAAAAGATTCCCTTTTCCTGGGCAGAAAGATGAAAAAACAGCAAGAGCCATAGTGAGAATCACAACCAGGTCCTACAGAGGATGGTCATCTCAAGAGTGGGGAGAAAATCAGCCTGAAAGAAAGAGAACACGGCGTGTGGCAGACGCATGTAAGACAATTCAAACCACATCCAAGACTGCTCTTTTCGGACAAATTACTCGTGCTTCACACACGACCATGCACGCCTGTACCGCCATAATCAAAGTCCATTTCAGCAACCCTTTGCTTTCACAGGAAAATAATTTTTTAAGTTCTTCAAAGAATTTCTTCTGAGTTTTTTTTTTGTTTTTTTTCATAATGGATATCATCTGGATTATGGAATAAGCAAATTCAAAAGTATTTAGTAAAAGGGACTGAATACAACTGTTGTATGGTTTAGAAACTGTGCACTATTTATGATCTAATATGATGTAGAAAAAACGAAACTGGGAATTGTTTCTTCCCTGGAATTTTTTATGGTTTCTCGTATGTGTAAAAACACCTAGGATTTATATACAACGGAGGAATAAATGGATTGCACACAAAGGGGTTTCATTTTTGTGTAAAAATGCTGAACCTTTTTCCGTGTACTGATTCTACTGGAGACGGAAAGGATTGCTTAGTATTTTGAACAACGAAGTTGGAACTTGTGAGCCTTCATTCTTCCATCCAATGCCAGTGCAAGGATGTCGTACTCCTCCACGTACCAGAGCTCAGATACAGTGGCCTGAAAAGCAACCCAAAAAGTAAGTTCAAGATCCATGGATTCCCTAAGTTGCATGATTTCCCAGGGGGTTACAAATACGATTGAAACCAAGGTTTTAGTAATTTAACGTAAATAATAGCGTTATAAATTGAGCCATTGGCGAAAACAGTACCTGAAATCCATGTAGTTTGCTATTTAGTCTAGCCACTAACTCTTGAAAAACCTGGAGTTCACTGGTTTTTTTCCCCTAAAATATACATATATATATATATATATGAAAATGAAACTGATGACAAATGAAGCGTGTGATATGAAAGTCAATGAGATAATGTATGTCATGTTTATATCATTCATTGTGAACTCTTCAAAATCCCAATAATGCAGTTTTAAGAATAAAATCCAATCCTAGATGCTCATGCTGCAGGCCTATTTTCAGACAGGATATGCCTGTCGTTTTCTTGCTTGGAAACTGAAAAATCAATACTTTACTCACTGAGTACTGTTTTCACTGCCTATTTACAATAAATACCTCCAGCACATTCACAAGTTTGTCATACGTGCAGCATTTTTATGTGTTTTTCTAAGTATAAGAGCCAAAAGAAATGCTATTTTCTGCCTTCGTGCACAGTAGCCTCAAGCTTAAACCTGAAGTGATTACTAGGAAGCCACATGCATCTACGAGCTTGTGTGATTTTTTTATGACTAAATAACTACAATTTATAACTGGGTTTTTAAAGATGATACTCTCATTAGCCAGTAATGGATAAAATTTCTTAGCGAATAAAGGTTATGGCTTTGGCAGTTGATTTTAGACAGGGTTATCATTATTTAGCAAAACCTTACTAGTAAGAGAGCACATCATGGGATGACACATTTAATAAAAGCACAAGGAACAGTATCAATAGGATTTGGAGATGAGTACCTCTGGCAACTTGGTTGGGTATCCGAGAAGCCTTGCAAAAGATGTGTGGAGAATAACAGCATCATACTGCATAACACCAGCTTGTGAGATATTTTAATCCTTCTATTGTAAAACTAGCACATCCTATAAACTTCAAAGTTAACAGCAAATTAAAGCACAAAGTCAAGCAATCAATTTAGCAGAAACTAAAATGACAGGGAACTCTACAAAACAGCATTTTCAGGTCAGAGAGCCAATCATTTAAGGTAATTGGTTTTCACAGAAGGGAAATTATTCATATTGGTGATTCGACCAGTTTTGTTGGATGGTCACGAGAGAGAAATATTCGAAATTCTAGTTGGTATTCTACTGTTCTTCAAATTGTTCTGGTTCACTAGATCTATAGGTTCCATGACTTTAAAACTACATTCTACTATATAGCAGGTGTAATTTATAGACATAGGAATGTAGGACCAAGCAGAGTCATATAACCCTTACAAGTTGCTTTTCTGGTGCTCGTGGAAGAGCTGCTTTCAGTTTATTGCGGATAATTTCAGGATCCGTACCAGAGTTCACCTGCATAAGAAAAGCAGTGAATCAAAACGACAAAACAAATAAATCCCTGATATTTTCAATTCAAGACCTAACATTTTCATTTACCACAATTTGACGGAGAAAAAGGGGGAAAAAAAAAAGGAAAAAATATATGAATAGTCAGTGGAAGTTTTATCAGATGAAAAGGACAAAAGAATACATAATGTCCTTCTGCACATGTGAACTTGAGGTAATTGTATGGTTTGGTTAAGTATCTTAATTCTACAAGGGTACAAAAATCCCCATCCAAAATGAGAATCAGTTTCAAAATGTAACATACTTCATCAAAAACAAGAAAAGGCTAAGGCTGAGATAACAATACAGCAGTAACTTCAATGGTAACGATCCAGAAGAACTATGCCTTTAGTTATGCCAATATTTACTGAGCAACATTTAATCCAAATTCAATGATCTCTACCACTTCTTTTTCAGGGAACTAATATTCCTTTTTATAAGCACCAATATGGAAAATCTCTTACTAGTCAAACCCCTCCATTAACTAATTATAGCATGGATAGGTCAAAAGTCGTAATACAGAAAGCAGTATTCCTGACATCTCTGAGAACAAAAGATAGTCATTAATATTAATTACTTCCAAGCAAAAAAATAAGGCAGCCATAGTCAAGTAAAGAGACATCCAACATAAAATTTACAACCACAAACAATTGGGAAATACCACAATCTGAGTTGGGCATGCGCATAAAGGGGGAGAATGCATGAATAATGGAACACTGCTTCAGAGTTTTCTACTTGTAACAATGATGCAGCAAGTAAAACTACATTAGGAGCAGCCACAAGCTAAAGAACAAACCTGCCAGCAGCCAAGAAGCACACCACTTGAAGTCAAAACTACTCTGTCTAAGCAAATACTTAAGGGGCACAGACCCTCTGCAACAGCTTCAACGGCCTTTATCTCTCCTCCAATCTGAAAATTAGAGAACAGGAGTGAGAAATACTAAGATGACTGCAATAAAAAGGAAAACTAACAAATGAAAGATGAGGTCAAAGCAGTAATTACCTCTACTTCTGTAGCAGGAACTGGAGATATGTGATGGGAGGCATGGAACATACTAAAATGATATAAACTAGAGTTCTGAAACCAAACAACTAACCAAGAAACAAATAAGCATCCCAAAAGCTGAAGCACATTAGACAATTGAAATAACTATCATGCATATTACTAAATGAAACCTAGGGAATAACACTCTGGTCGCAACTCATAAGTTTTATTGGAATGAAACATGAAACAGAGCTCACCTTTATCTAAGTATGGCAAAAGCACACTCTTCACAGCTTCCCTATAGAATGTCAAGCACGAATGAGTTTTAGCATTAAATTGAACAAAAAGATGAGAATTAAATTTT
Organism: Marsdenia floribunda; assembly: GCA_035583425.1. NCBI lineage: Eukaryota > Viridiplantae > Streptophyta > Magnoliopsida > Gentianales > Apocynaceae > Marsdenia > Marsdenia floribunda. The sequence continues at coordinate 3,323,125 of JAXGGT010000002.1, forward strand.
TGTTCAGTTTGGTGTTATTCAGTTATGTGAGCATACAAGATAAAATTCAAGCAGCATTGCTTGAGAATGTTTGATGCAAAATGGAAAATAACACCAGATCACTAGTAACATAAAGCAAGGAGTAAACACATGAATGATTTTAACTTCTCTGCAGTAGGCCTACTATTTTTCCAAAATCTATATGATTGGTGATTTTGAGAAGACACACATGTGGAGCCTTTGAACATTCTGAAGCATGGGCAAACTACACATAAACATGACAGAAAATAAGGAATGGAGGTTTTCAGGTACATGTCTATTAAGAGCCTTCAAATCAGTTTGAAGGTAAATCTGCCATGCTGAATATGAAGTAACTCAAACTAAGAAATCAACTTACTTTTACTTAAAAAAGAGGTTAACATCTCTATTCCATTAGAACCAGGGATTCACCAAAACGTAATAGATTTTTTATAAAATACACTGATATGCATTCAAGTTTACTTCTTCTTTCCCAGGAAAGTACTTTCAGTATTCTTGTTAGCTTCAACTAACTGAGGAAACACGTTCTGGTGATACATAATTGGAAAGTCACATAGACTAAAGTGCTCTGATCAGATAAACACTTCTTTAGTAGATTTTTTCTTAGATTCAATCGGTGATTATTATTTTCTTGACATTAATTATGCTTCAGCATCATATTATTATGGATGTAGTTTATCCCACCTACTCTATGCTTAATGCGCTCTTTTATGGAATGTCTTTTTAGATGATGCATAGAAAACAATTAGCTTATATTCCCCCAGCTGAAAGGTGGTTCCACCAATAGGAGGAAATTTAATTTCATAACTTGGTAAATATTTATTCTCTAAATTATAAAGTTAGCACCCAGGTTATCAGGTACCTGCAATAATGTTTCTACCAATTGGTTCAGGTTGGGTAGTTTGCAAATTAAATATTCCCACTCCTGATAACCTGCAACTCCCCCAATTCCCACTCCTGCAATATACCTTATGCAACATATGGAAATAGTGTCTTATATCCCTAGGGACCCGGAACCAAATCCAAACAGTATAACAGAGGAAGAAACACACCATTTACCACTAGACTTACTCTCAGAGGACCTAATACTCACTTCAGTTCTATAATTTTTAAGCGTGAAAGATAATATATTAAGTCTAGAGATGCTTTCAAACAATAAGAAAATTTACACCTTATCCTCACACCCTTTAATATACAAGATCTCATTGGTTGTGAGAACACAAGTTCACCCAACATAATGGAATTACAAAATGCTTCTGATCCCAGTCACCCTGACCAGACAACAGTTCGTAGAGAATTTGCAAACTACCCAACCTGAATTAATTTTTCTCAAATATAAGAAGCATGGAAAATGGAGACAAAAAGATGTAAAAGACTTACGCAATAGGAACTGAGTATTGAGGGCTCAGGTACAAGATATTTGCTCTAACTGCTGGATTTGCAGCCTAGTCAGCAAGCAAGTTGTTTAGGACTTGTTCCATAGCCAAATGAAAAGGACTATTTGTTGAAGTATAATACCTTAGGCACAGGTATTACAACTCCATCTTTTATGGTAAAAATATCTGACAAGGATAACGATTGAGAAGTTTCACCATGTTTCAGAAAAGCAGCCCCATTCTCATTCAGATCCCTTGACAATTTATCATACAACTTCATCCTTTTCTCCTCATTTGAGTTTGAAGATCCTAAGACATAAAAATTCAGAAAACCCAATCAATTTTCATTAATGTCTCAGACTTTCTTCCTGTTTTATCTGCAGATGTGTATAAACTTATCAAAATTAACCACATAGAGAAATAATATTGCATAAAAGAACTTGCAAGCCTTACTTCGCAGATTAAAACTATATATTAAAAAAAAAAAAAAAAAAGCCAATAATTTTTTGTTATAAATTTCAAACGTGAGTACCATGCGACCTCAAAACAGATTACAACAATCCCACAATTCACCTGTCCATTTTCTTCCGAATAACAATTGATACTTTCTGTTTCTGGACCTATTCACTTAACTGACATAAACTAAATCATTTCGTTCCCTCTACACTCCAAGATCAGTTCAATGGTGTTACCAACATGATCTAATCGCAGCATCTCATCAACAACGAATAAAATGCGCCAGCAAAAAATTAATAAAGACAGCCCACTTAAATTCAGGAGCATAACACGATTAAAGATTCGACCTTTCATCTTTCCAAATACAGATGGCAGACTAAAAATAAGCTAAGAATTCCATAATACGAAAGAAAAGATCTATAGCGCGTAAGAAATTAGGTTTAATGATAAATATATGAAAAAAAAAGATAAACAATATCGCACTAACATCGTCATCACCTGAAGAACTTGGAGATGGAGGAGCTTGATGATGGAAAGCCATCTGAAAGAAACAGTAAAAAATCACGGCAGAGATTAACCAAATTACTAGAGGAGCTGTTGTTGATTGAGGCCACAAATATCTACTTCTAGGCATTGTGAACATCAAGAGCAGTTATAAATTTTTAGCTAAGTTGTGGATTTATTACGCTGGGTAGAAATTCTTATAGTCCCTTTTAATCGCTGTTGACTTCCTCTTTTAGTTTACTTTTTTTGCAGGTGTGAATCATTTGATAATGATGATGTGAGTGAAGGTTTTCCTTGAGGAAGGATGCTGTTCAGCCACTGTTGTAGCCACTGATACAACACCTAAAGTAAAATGTCACGTTTAACCCGCATAATTTCACCGCCATAGTTAATGGTTTTCTAGTAATTTCCTTTCCTTTAAACACCATTCCCAAATTAGTAATGAATCAACCGCTGTTTGAAACTGAATACCGTAATTCGTTTAAAATAATCACCTTACTCTGTCAATATTACACAAAAATTAAGGGTGTATTTGTTTAAGCTTTCCATTTGAATTGAGTGAAGAATGTTTGACTCCAATAAACCAGCATATTTGGACATCATTATTTTTGAAAAAAAATTTGTCCCCCCAAAAACACATCTATAAAACACACCTATAAAATGTGTAGGTCCCACCCTATTTAAAAAATATATATTATTAAT
>JAXGGT010000002.1:3346634-3359129 GCA_035583425.1 Marsdenia floribunda
GGGGACCAATTACGACGGCTAGTAGCCGTCGTTTCTGACCACCAGAAACGGCGGCTCCTACAGTTGTTTTATTTGTCCCTTTTTTTTTTTTTAATTTAATTTTTTACGACGTTTTGGGACAACCATTATTTCGTAGTGTCGTATTTGATCAAAAACGACGATTTTGTAGCCATCGTTTATCAAAAATGACGGCAAAAAAACCGCTGTATTAGGCAAAAACGGCGGCCAAGGAGCCGTGGGGGACGGGAAGTGTGGCCCTAAACGGAGAGGAGGAACATGGAACCACAAGAATGGAAAGCAAGGAATAAAACAGAACAACAAAAACAAAGTAAACTACAACATAAACCTAGTAGGTGGCACAGCCAACCATACAGGTAAGAACTAAATAAAAACACAGAAAAGAAATAGACAATTAGGAGGCTCAGCCTTCCATAAACAATAAACAAAAGATAAACAAACACAAATAAAGAAAGATAGATATATTAAAATATAAACATATGTACAAGAGGGGAAACAAAAGGTTGTAGTCTAAACCTGGGAAGGGATAGACGAGAGAAAGGAAGGGTGAGTACCTAAGGCACCAGGTACCCAAGGCACCAGTTATCCAAGGCACACGCAACATATGAAGGGGTCTGTCTATTTATAGATAGGATTGGGGATTGCTACAGTAAAATGGCACTACTAGAGTTACAGTAAAAAGTGCTACAGTAACTGCTACAGTGACCTGTGCTACAGTACCTTGTTGACTTTTGGCACATGGGTGTCGGCCAAAATTATTGAGGGAGGCAGATTACTATTCTAAACAGTAATCTTCATCATCTGATGGGTCGTCGTCGGTGGGGTCGGAGGATTTCGGTTCGGACGGGTTACCCGATGCTTGTGGTTGGGTTGGTTCTGTTTTCATCTGTTGCAGTAACTGTTCCATTGCTGCGACAAATTCTTGGCGGGAACCGGACTTGGAAAGAATAGTTGCGGCAATAGACTTTTGCTGCAGAAAACTTGTTTGCTGAGTATCTGTTGGGGAGAGATACTGTGGATTTTGTTTGAACCAGCGTTCAATGGAAGGAATGTAGACATTGTCTGCCTTCCAATCTTTCCACTATTTGGCATGTCCTTGATAAACCAAATATGGCAGTCCTTGGTGGTTTGCGTCCTTATGATATGCAAACTTTTGCGAGTAGATCCAGGCAAGCTTGAACCTGCTAAAAAATTGAAGGAGAGGGGGAACAATCGAAGGTTGTGGTTGATAAAAACGAGTTTTAAAATAGTCAAAGCCTTCTTTGATGAGTATTGACAGAATATCTTTTGTTGGACCATAAGAAGGCCATCATTGATTGATGAACCAGTGAGGGAATTTGGTTTGCACTGGTTCGGATTTGTTGAAATAGAAGAACCAAGAATGGTTGTGGTATCGGTTTTGGAAGGTAAAGGTGTTGAACCAAGAATCTTGGTAATCCCAGTAAGAAAAAATAAGGGATCAAAGGGGACAGAAAATTGTTTGAGCGCTGAGGGATGGCTTTTCCAATCAGCAATGGTCAAAATAGAATGGATTTGGACAGAGGTGTTGATAACAACCGTCTCTGTTTTCTTATCTTTATGAGGGTGTAAGGATATACTTTTGGAATCTACCAGAATTAACTCATAGAATTTCTGAGTATGTTTGGGTGTTTTTTGAAGGAAATCGGCGGCTTGACCAAGTAGTTGTCGAGCTACCACATGTGGATTCGCATTCCACAATTCAGGCTCTAGTTGGCAGATTTTGAGAGGCCTGGGATTTTTATGGTAACTTGGATCTGAAGACCCAGGTTGGATGGAAGAAATGGGTTGTGGCTCAAAGGAAAGAGCCTGTGATGCCGACTGCATCAATTTTGAAGAAGATGGAGATGGAGGTGTGGGACTTTTAGTCATCACAGAAGAGGTTGTGGGGTGTGAAGCCACCACATCATGAGGGTCAAAAGGAATTACTTGATGGGCTGGATAACCCATACGTTTGCACCATTCGGCGAAAGCCGAGGGGCTAAAAGATGGTGTTTGAGCATATGGCAGTTCTGCAAGATCAGCCTAAGAAGGTTTAATTTGGTCAACCGAAAGTGGTCCGGTGGATAGAATAGGTTGGGAATTTAATTGGGATATGCTCATGGCATAGTCTTTTGGGGTAGTAAACTTGGGTTTACTGGAAGATGGTTTGGATGGAGAATCCGATTTTGAATCCTGGGAACCAGGAGCTGGAAGAGTTGGAAGCTCTGTGAGCTTTTGTTTAGTTTTCTTAGGAGGCATGACTACCGACCCTGTAAAAATTCCCGAGTAAGGAAATAAGGTAAACAGTTTGAAGATCCTTTGATATACTCGATATCAAAATCAAAGATAGATAAGATGACTTGCCATCTTGCAAAAATCTATTTTGAAGCCAAGTTTTTGACATCCTTTTTCAAAACATCCTTGGCAGCTTTGCAATCGACTCGAAGCAAAAACTTTCGATTTAATAAATTAGATTGAAATTTTGAAATACACAACACAATAGCAAGTATTTCTTTTTTGATGGTAGGATACTTCTGCTGGGCAGAGTTTCAATGTTTGGATGCAAATGCAACAATATGCTCTCTGTCATTTTTGTGCTGTTTGAGAATGCCACCATAACCAATGTCAGAGGCATCTGTTTCAACAATTTTGAACGCAGTGGGATCCAGAAGTGCAAGACAAGGAAGTTGTTTAACACTGGATTTGATGTGTTGAATAATTGAAGTATGAACATCAGTCCATGCAGGGGGATCAGATTTCAACCTATCATGCAATGGTTTTATCATTGAACTCAGATTAGGTAAAAAATCAGATACATAATTGAGACAACCCAAAAACCTTTGAAGTTGTGTTTTGTCCAAAAGTTGATCAGGAAATTTATCAGCAAAACTGATAGAACGTTGAATAGGAATGATAGTTCCCTGTTGAATGTTATGGCCTAAAAACCTAACATGTGTTTGAAAGAGACTGTATTTAGTTTTGGACAGAACTAAACCATTGCTTTTGATGATTTTGAGAAAGGTATGCAAATGATTAAAATGTTATTTTAATGCATTTGAAAATACCAAAATATCATCGATGTATATCAAAATAAAATCAGTATAGTCATTGAAGATATCATTCATAATTTTCTGAAATTCAGAAGGAGCATTTTTAAGACCGAATGGCATGACATTCCATTCATACTGACCAAAAGGAACAGTAAATGCAGTTTTGTAACGATCCTTAGGATCAATTTAAATTTGTCAGTATCCTGACTTTAAATCAAATTTTGAAAATATGACTGCTGAATGCAATCGATTGAGTAAATCTTTTTTGTTTGGAATGGGATACCTAATCCAACGTAGAGCTGAATTCAAGGGTTTGTAGTTGATGACTAGGCGAGGGACACCTCGTTCTATTTCAGCATTTTTGTTGACATAGAAGGCAACACAACTCCAGGGAGATGCACTAGGAGAGATGATCTGTTTATCTAACAGATCTTGGATTTCTTTTTTGCAGTGATCTATAAGATCTTGATTCATTTGGATGGGTCTGGCTTTGGTAGAAATTTGTTTTTCACTAAAGTCAGGCTCATAAAGAAGTTGAATGATATGCTGCTTTCGATTCCAGAAAGCATTTGGAATATCAGCACAGAGATTGGCTTGAATATACTTATCCATCGTTTGGATTTGGGTTTTGATAGCAGGAGATTCTAACTACTTTTGAAGGTATTTGAAGTCAATTTCCTCTTGTAGGAAATTCATTTGGGCTTGTTTGGTTTCAAGCAGATGTAATTCTTTACGGATAGGAGGCCTATCGAAAGGGATAAGGATGGGATCATCCGAAGTTTGAACTTGAATTTGAAGACCCTGTTAGGTGACTTGAAAAGGCATAATTTGTTGGATAAATGGAGTGCCTAAGATGACAGGATTAGTGATATCTTTGGCAAGAAGGAAGGAAGTTCGAACAGACAAGGAGGAATATTTAACCTTGACATCTGAGAGTTTGAAACTTATTCCTAATTTTGCTCCAGTGGCAGACCTAAGTCTTTCTTTGGTCTTTTCGAAGAATTTGGTAGGTAGTAAACCTTCTTGAATACAGTTGAGATTAGCACCAGTATCTAGTAGTGTTGGAAGTTCAAGAATAAATGCATTGTTGATGACAAGAGTAATACGAATATGCCATCGTTGAATTGAAATTTGAGAAAGATAATTTAAGAAATTATCAGTGGGTTCAGGAGGAGGACTATCCTGCTGAGGTGTTTGCTGAGAGCTAAGCTGTTGAAGAACTAATCTATCTAGTTCCTGCGAAGCCTTAATTGCTCTAATTTCTTGCTTGATATAAGCAAGTTCAGCTTGTAAATCCTGAATGGTAACACTAGGATTTGGTTTGGAGGGGAATCGACTAAGGATTTTTGTAATGTTGTAAGTGTTGGTCATTCTAGGATGAGAATGAAATGGAAGAGGTTTGGAAGAGGAAGGGCTATGTTCCTGCATAGTTTCCTTAAGTTTGTCTAAATATTGCTGTCTATCAGAACTATTAGGCAGTTTACCTATGAGTTCAAACAGAAGATCTTGTTCTTTAGTGAGTACATTGAGTACTGGATCCTTATCAGAGGAGGATGAAGAGAGATCATTATGCTCTAGATTTTTGACATACTCGTCATCAGCTAAATCTGAGTCAGAGTCAGAGTTGCAAAGAAGATTTTGGAGTTTGAGAAGAACATCAGAATCTAAGGAGAGCTCCTGGATTCTCTGAGACATTCTACAGTATTTGGCATAATGTCCAGGCTGGTTACATTTGTAACACACGACATCCGTAAATTTGGATCTAACATTGGGTTTCTTAGCCTTAGCATAGATTTTGGGCTTCGGAGCTGGAAGCTGTTTTGGAGGAAAGGATTTCCTATGTTTGTGCTTGGGCCGAGGCCTATACACCTGTTTAGACTCATAATGGGCTGTCCTATGTTTGGACTGCTTATGAGGCTTATGGGGCTTACCTATACAGGAAGGAAGACCAAATTGTTCATAGAAAGAGCCTAAGTCCTTTCTACATTGGGCTTTATCCTTAGCAAGCTGTCTAAGCATCTTATCCTGCTGACAGATTCTAAGGGCTACCTGCTGAATATGGCTGGTAAGCTGGCCGAAGGTTATCTGTTCGTAAGGGACAAACTGACCATAATGAATTTGGAGGTCTTCACGAACTAAGTCACGAAGAGATTGTGGAAGTCCATCTAGGAATTTTTCTTTCCAGTAACGACTATTGCCATCTGGTCTTGAATATATCCTAGTCAGGAAGGAATATTTATACCACCTAAAGTCAGAAAGGGCTCTGCACTTAAGGTTGTTCAGGATTTCAGAGGATTTTTCTCTAAAAATTCCTGGGTTTCGTATGAAGGTTTTTGCTATGGTAAATAGCAAGGTTGACACTGCATCAGGGATGATATTTCCATCCTGAATAATTGGTACACTATCCTCATTAAGCTTAATGGCTTGGAAGATATCGTCTTTATCTGACTGGGTCAGGTGTTCATCCCACCAACCCTTAAGTTGGCCAGTAAATCCGGCAACTAAGATGTGGGCAGTTAACTGGTCAGAACAATGATGGATAGTCCTATAAGCTGTGGCTACCATGGTCATTTGTTGGATTTTTGACATAATGTTGTCCTCCGTTTGGCCGTCTATGTTCCATTTATAGATGTTGTTGGCATTATAGAAATTTTGAAGAATACCAGGGTTTTCTTCTAAACCTATATCTGGATGAGTTGGTCTCGGATAATACAGCTTTTGGGGCTGCATCCAGTTGTTGGGACGACCTAACCGAAGAGGAGCTGCTTCTAAGGAAGGGGCTGACTCTTGGGAGGAAGCTTGACTAGCACTATCGCTATCCGAATTAGTCTCACCTAAGACTGCAATGGAATGCTTGGTACTAGATGATGTTGGCTGAGCAAGAGCAGAAGGAGTGGATCCTGCAAGTGATTTTTCTATATCAGCTATACGCTGTTGAAGTTCAGTAAGCACAGGCTTGGCTGACGTTTGACGCCCTAGTTCTTTGCTAAACTGGGAAGGAATTTCATAGGGTTTGAAGATAGGAGTAGAAATCTTAGGTTCAGATGTAGAAGACTGAACAGATGGAGTACTTCTGTTTGAAAGTAAATATTCACCAATAACTTGTAAATATTTATTGGTATAATTGTTTTGCTCAAAAAGATTTTGAATATCTTTTGGTAAAAGATTATCATTATCTTTTCTTTTGAAAGGAGATGCATCAATCATCTCGAATCCTAAAAGAATCTTGTATTTCTGAGATGGAGCAAACTCAGAAGAAACATTTTGTCCTTGGGCAGTTTGCCACAGTTTTGAAACATTTAAAGACTTGGAAAATGGATAATCAATTTCATGGACCAAAGCACAAGCTTCGAACCATACAAAGAAATAAATATTTTGTTGGACAGAATTTAGAAATTCATAAAATTCTTCCTGGATTGCTGTCCGGGCAGGTCCTTTGAAGTTTTCAAAAAACCAAGTTCTTTTGAAAAGATTCTCAGAGGAATTAAACACGTCTCTGAGTTTTGCTTTGTTAATTACAAAATTAGTTTGTAAACCATTGAGTTCTCCTATCATAGCAGAATGAGTTGGAGAAGTCGGGCCATCCGACTCTGGTTCGGTTTGAACCGTATAACGAGCCTGAGGAATTCGAGACTCTAAGTGTAGATCCTATAGATGGGTTGCTACAGAAGATACAGATGGTCTAGCAGAGGTGACCGAAGGAGGAATCAGACTATGTGACGAAGGATTCCTAAACTATCTAGACCTTTGGAAGGAAATTTCCACATTTCCATTGGAGAATTGTTGGATGTGAGATACATCTGTATTTTCCGGTGGATCAGAGGGAGTGATCTCATCTAATTTCCAGGTAAGAGGTAGGTTGACTTGATTCCAAGAAATGCGTTTGGGGACTGATAAATGAGATTTTCGTAAATCAGTTTGAAATAAAATCATTTCCCCTTTAACAGGAGATCTTTGAAAAGCACGTGAATTAAATGCATAATTCATGGCTTTGTATTGAATGCGATAAATGATTGCAACGGGTGAAGACCCAGTTTTGAGTTTAAAATTAGAAGATTTGACATTTAGAGTTAAAACATCTAAGAGATTTTTGTCTTTCAAAGAGACTGTAAAATTTGGAAAACAGTCAAAATGCACAATGCCATTACATAAACTGGTTTCAACCATGCCAAGTAATGAATCTTGAAATTCTAAAAATCTAGAATCACGTAAACACAGAAGAAGAGTTGTATCCAGGCCTTCAGTTGAAAGAGGTTTTGCAGCAATTTGGACTAAACCAAGATGCAAATAGTTGTATTTTTGTTGAAACTTTTGAATCGATTTTTGAGACAAAAGTTTGAGTTCAAGAGTGTTGGAAGTCATTTCCACTGTCTGTTCAACAATGCGAATGGAGTAATCACTGGTGAGTGACCATTTTGAAGTGTTGTAAACTTTGTTGGTGGGAAAAGTGGGAATTTTCCAATTGTCGATGGATTTTTGGAGATCTGAATAATTAATCTCCTCTTTGAGTTTCACCGCTGAGGATGAAGAAGTTTGTGGAAGGGAGGATGAGGAAGATGATGAAGAAGAGCGGGAAAAGGGATGACAAAAAGAAGATATGATGCAAGAAATGAAAGAAAATGCCGAAAAGACAAAATAAAAACAAAGAAATGCAAACAACAAGAATAGATGCAAACTTCCCTTAACCACAAGGCAATCATCACCTTCAGGTTCCATAATATAGAGCTTAGGTTATGTAATTCATATGACAAAGAATAATCAGATCTGGGATCAAAAGCTATTAGATATGTAACTTTAATGATGTCTAAAACATAGATCGGAGTTAGATCTAAGTAGATCTGATCTGGATGAGGCCATTGAGATAAATCTCGTCTCTTTCGGGTCTTACAGGCCTGTGGGAACAACAACGCCTTCCACGGCTACAAATCCCATACTCATGCCCTAAGAGTAGATCTGGAAACCAGACCTCCTTCCTCACCATACCAGAGCAACTCAGATCCGTGTCAGATCCAGGTAAGAAACATCAAAACAGTTACAGATCTGACAGATTTATCAACAGATATAATTGAACTGTGCCATATAAATTAAATAACATAAGCCACTACCTTACTTTCACATCTGGCTTTGATACCGAACGTGGGGGACGGGAAGTGTGGCCCTAAACGGAGAGGAGGAACATGGAACCACAAGATAGAAAGTAAGGAAAGGAAATAAAAGAACTAAAACATAAACCTAGTAGGTGGCACAACCGACCATATAGGCAAACATAAACAAAAAAAAAAAAAAAAAGAAGGAATAAACAAACACAATTAGGAGGCTCAGCCTTCCATAAACAAACAGAAAAGATAAACAAAACAAAGATAAAGAAAGGTAAATAGATATCAAAATTGATGCAGTCGGCATCACAGACTCTTTCCTTTGAGCCACAACCCATTTCTTCCATCCAACCTGGGTCTTCAGATCCAAGTTACCATAAAAATCCCAGGCCTCTCAAAATCTGCCAACTAGAGCCTGAATTGTGGAATGCGAATCCACAAGTGGTAGCTCGACAACTGCTCTGACCGTCGTTTTTGCCTGGCATTTTTTTAGTGAGTCTTGGGATTATACCCCTATAAATCTCTTCCGGATTAATCGATAAGGATATCAGGTTACCAAAAAAAGAAAACAAATGAAAGCCTAAAGTTTTACCAAAAATAGAAATAGTCTAAAAATATCACATACATTATTTGCGGATGATACAATCTTAATCTCGAAAATCGATAATACTTCTATTGATACAATATTTTACATATTCATATATTTTTCTAATATATGGTGACAAGAAAATAAGCTTTGACAAATAAAAAAATTCTTTTATCTCCAAATAAAAGTTCCTTTATTATAATTAGAATTACCTTTCTTGAACATCAAAACCATCTCATCCTTTGGAACATACTTAGGTTTCCCTTTAACTTTCAATAACTTAAACAAAACTTCCTTCCAACCAATTATTGAAAAAATCAAAGCTAAACTTATTTTTTGGGTGAACAAATTTCAAATATGGCTGGAAGAGCCATACTTATTAAATCTACCCTTTCTAGCATCCCTCTTGATATAATGCAAATCATTAAAATGCAAATATATATATATATATATATATATATATCCTTAAACAAATTAATCAGTTTGTGAGAAATTTTTCTTTGGGAAAAAATTTCATTTAGTTAAATAGAATAAAATACTGTTTGTCTTCCCTTTAAGCTAGGAGGTCTTAGTATCATTGAGGCTAGATCTGATTATGAACTTAGCTTGGAGATTTAGAAAAAGCCAAGCCCTTTGGGCTCACATTCTTAAAATTAGTTATGAAATTGATACTCCAAGAAACAGTAATAATCTATATTCTCCTATCTAGAAAAGTATTTATCTACGATGAAAACTATGTCAGTAAGGTTTAGCTTTTAAGGTAGGATGAAGAGACAAATTAAATAATATTTTGCTAGCACATGATGTTCTTTTCTTCCTTTAAAAAATATCCTTCATGGCCTTCTTCTAGATTTTGAAGAAGATAAATTGGTTAATGATATTTCAGTTAATAATCAATATTGGTATATAGATTTAATTTCCTATCAACGACCAACATATATTGTGGTCAACATGTTAAATAAAAAATATTTTTACTTACTTTTAATTATAAAATTTCATTGTAGTCAAAGTTTACGGAGAATATGTTTAATCTTGAGTATTTAGAAAACAATTTACTATTGTGTCCTTCATAAAAAGAGATATTGCAAATGATGAAAATATTTATATTGATAATAACAATTACGAAATTATTGAAATTTTCGATTAAAAAAACCAAAAAAAAAAAAAAAAAAAAAAGGAACTTGTGAATCTTACATTTCTGCGAACGCTACAAATCAATTTATCAAAACTATGAAAAGGATTTCTGGATTGCATGGAAATTGATGACAAAATGCAAAAGCATCCCATTTCAACCTTGGACTTTGGTTCTTCTCATAATTTGTCCTTCTAATCATTTTGGTCTCTATGCCAAGGGTCCATGCTATATAAAACCTTAGACCAACATCAATTCAATCAAACCAATTTAAGGCCGATAAATTAGTTAGGAAGAAATCCTGATATGGAGGCTTTAAAAAACTAGATAAATCAATTTTGGTTCCTTTTAAAAGGTGCTCTTGAGATTTTTTTAAAAAAATATTTACATTAATTGAACATTTTAATAAGAATTCTACTTAAAACAATAAGAATTTAGAAAATAAATTCATTTAAAAAGTTATGTCGTTGTCATTGCTACGAAATCTCCTTCACAATACATTTCGTTCACCATTTTAGATAGGTATGTAATTAAACTTAACAAATAATTGTAAACATTAATAAACATATCTTGCAAACTATCATTCTTTTTTCTTTTTTCTTTTTTTTTTTTAATATGATCGATTAAAGCTCATATTGTCAACAACATGAATCGAAATAATTGAATTTTCCAACATTAATTCTCCTTAGATGCTTTTGGATGATAATAAGTTACCATAGGTTATTATTATTAAACTCAATCTCCATGTTTCCTGGAACTTAGTGACAAAAAAACAACTCAACAATTCGAATTACTAAGAAGATGCTTCATGTTACTTCTAGGGAAGTTCTTCATATTATTGAGACATATTGTTTATACATATTTATATTAAAAAAAAAATTTATGGATTTTGTTGAACTTTCATAAAAAAAGAACATCTGTAAGACTAAAAAAAAAAAAAAAAAAAAATTCAAGATCGTTAATAATAAAATAGGAATTATATATGTAAATATTCAATTGTCAGAAACGAAATTCACAATGTTTAAAATTATAAATTTTGTTGTAAAAGAAAACTATTTTGCTATTTATATATATATATATATATATATGCATATATATTTAGTCCATAATCTATTATCATTTAATGGAATTAGTCTCTATACTTTTCCATTAACTTTTTTGTTCCATAAAGATTTTATATAAAAGATGTGAAAGTGGTCTTTCAGTCTATTTTTTTGTTAAATTTGTAAGATATGTCATTAATGCGTCAATGATTAGAAGGATTGCAAATACACAATAAAAACTAATTTAATGAAAAAATACATAGAAGAACTAATTTCGCAAGTTTAAAATTCTTAAGGGATCAAAAACATTAATAAAAGTTATAGTGACAAATTTCATGAAATTGTAATAAATTTGGGACCATTTACATTAATTTACCTGTATATATAATCGCATCTATAATATCCCTTTTGTTGGACAATTGGTCGACCTTAGGAACTATATGGTTAAGGTCTACAGAACTATCACTTTAGATATTAAACATTTCTATTATATATGCTTTTTAGTTATTAAACTTCATCCATACATTCGACCTAACCAAACCACAAGCATTTGCACAAAATTTGAAATGATATGATTACTTTACTACTCTATTTTTGTACATTTTTTCAGGTACCAGTTAGACCTCACATGAAAAACATGATACCTTATTTACAAATAGTTATTATTACTTACTCATTATTTTACATAAACTTAAATTTATAATTTCAGTGGATCTTCTACACATAATCATTTCACAATTATAGTGAGAAGTATTAACTTGAATAATTTCAAGTAATTATTTTAATGATTACATAATTCTTCAAAATATCAAAACTCAATGGTATACTATTAATATCTTGAATAGTGAATTCTTTAAATTTCATGAATAATTTTATTGTAGGTAAAGTGTGCCAAAATGCTTAAAAAAACATAAGAAGTGCATTAATAATAAAAAAAAAAAAATAGTTTGAGGAAAAAAAAAATTAAAAAAAAAAAATTGATAAAGGATGTTACATATAATAAAATAAAAGTGCATTAATATTGATGAATTCTTTTAATATGAAATCTATATGGTTAATTGAATAAGGAAGAGAAAAATGCCAAAATATAGGCAAAATAGTTTAATTAAGGGAAAAGTAGAGTATTTAAAAAAGAAAAATTATTTTTTTCTAAACACTTTAATTAAAACTTTTCAGATTGAATACTATAATTTATCTCCAATGATAACTTTATAATTACAAATGATCAAATTAATCTTACTCAATAGTTTTCTTACAAATAGATGTTTATTAGTATATTGAGTAAATTCTCTTATTTCTTTTTAAATCTAAAAGCACGCAAGTGTTTGGGTCTATTGGAATAAGCCACAATCAATATATATATATATATATATATATATATATATATAATTATCATACTCAATAAAAGATAAATCAATTAGAAAATTCATTCAATCACTAGAGGAAAAATAAAATAAAGTGAGAAAATTTCACTATGAATTTATTTTATTTTATTTTTTTCACAAGCTGTTTGATTTGAACACATGAAAAGTCCTTTGTATGACATTGCTTTTTCAACCCAAAGCATCTG
>JAXGGT010000002.1:3359229-3369370 GCA_035583425.1 Marsdenia floribunda
ATATTTTACAGATTCTTCCATACTCCAAATGCTCCAGTACAAAAGTATCTCTAAAATTTTTGGGTTTATGAATAGTGAGCGGACGATATTACTCCTAAAATTTTATCACGTGGCCGACACGTGATGAAATTTGGCAGAAAAATTCAAAATTTTCGTCGGAAGGACTTAATTGGTAGGTCGTAAAAAGTTATAGGACTTAGCAGGTAAAAAAAATAGATTGTGGACCTATGTTAATTATTGAAAATAGATAAGGCATTAAACCGGTCAATTTTCCTATGTACAATGAAAAATAAAAATAATTAATAAAAGTATAATGAAATAATTTTTTTAATTTTTTTTCCCAAAAAAAAAAAAAAACTGTAAGAAAAATATTTCAACAAATCTTAAAATTTGTCCTAAGTTTATGTAAGGAAAAAAGAAGTATAATTTAAGGTTTTCTTAAAAATGATTTAAAAAACGATTTATTATTATTACAACTTAAACTAATAATTCGTTTATTATTCTGACAGTTTCTTTCATTTAAATATTTTTTTATTTGTAACAAGTATTATTTTTTAAAATATATTTATATTTAATATTTTATGATTAGTATTTATTAATTTTTTTTAAAATAAAAATATTTGTTTTTATTTTTAAAATAATGTAATTTCTTGTTTGTAAAAAAAAAAAAAAATGCACTTTATTTGTTTGGATATCACCTGATATGACACTTTTTATATCTAGTGAATTGGCAAAAAAAATGAATAATTACCATAAATATTCAATATATACATATAAATATATATAACTCAAATAATAATATTATCATTACACTAATAAAATATATTATTTTTATCCTCACTTACTAAACAACTTATTAATTTATCCCACCATATTTTTCGTTTTTCACAATCTATTCAACTCTTTCTGAAAAAAAAAAAAAGCAATCTCAGAAAAAAAAGGTTTGAATCCAAAAAAACCTCAACATACTCATATGGTAACCAACCAATCAGAACCGTTGAAACTGCAGTCACAATGAGCAACAGCTCGGATCATATTTCAATAAAGAATCAGAGAGTTCATCGTCAAGTGTACACGAAACGAAAAACGCCAACTAAAAGGGGGAAAATGAAAAAATATCGAAATGAAAAAGGTAGCAGCTGTCATTAGATTTCCACGAGACGTTAGGCGGAGAAAGTTAGGGGTACCACAGAACAGGACACACGCACTCACGGCGGTCTCTCCGTGAAAAAGGAGGACAACCCTTTTAATATTCCTCAATCTCTGAAGTGTAGTCGTCGAAGCTCCTACTTGTGGTTTCTTTACTAGAAGGTACAATAGACTGAAACAGTTTGATTTCTTTGCCTATTAATGTTGGTCCTTTTTTTTTTTTTTTTTTTTTTTTAAAGTTTCGTTTCAGTTGTTTTCTTTTATTTTTATTTTTATTTTTTTATCCTGACATTTTTGGTTCTTTCTTTTCTGCATTTAAGTGCTGCCCATTATTGTTATTATTATTGAAGGTGATTTGTGTTGTTTCTTTTGTTTAATTAGTTGTTTTGTTGTAGTTAATGGAAGGAAATGGTGGAAATGATTTCGTATTTGTTTGTAGATCTGGGTTTATGTTTAGAATTATATTGGTTACGACTTCGTTTTGCTTGGATTGGTATTGTTGAATTTTTATGGGTTTTGTAAAACTGGAAAATTATTTGGTTGGGTAGTTTTGCTGGTAAGTTTTTAGATCTATTGCCCATATCTAAATTGTGTTATGACACTTGGTAATCTTTTGCGGCAATCAGTGTGGAGCTGATATTAGAAAATGATGGGAATCAGTAGTAATATTTCAAGCTAAATTGATGTGGCCTGGTCGGGATTTTAGATAAGGGTGAAATTCTTGGTTTAGCGTTACCACTGCAATACTGAAGTGTTTCATTGCTTGATCCAAATTTAATAATGCATTCTATTGGTTTTAGCTACTGTTCAATTTTTCCCTTGAAATGTACGTGGAGTAAGGGGATGCCCCAGGGATATGTGAATGTTTTATGCTGTTTAATCTTTTTTCTTTTTTTCCTAAAATTATAAGCTCTTTTTATCTTTGTAGGTATCTCATCTTGCTTTACTCGTACTGAAACTTTTAGGAACTCTGTATCACAAGGCCTCATTCTGCTCTTATTTTCTGCAAAGATCAATTATGAGTTTGTTTCCAGTGATTGTTTATCTTTTGTCTTCTATCCATGCCCAGTTCTCAGTGATGGTAACATCATCTGTTTCACCAGAGAGAAAATGGGATGAGTTATAGTTGTAAGGAGGATAACTCTTTGAAATTCCTCATGATTTATCACCTTTACTATAGTTGAAAGTGTAGCTGTTGTTTATTTACCTGCCATAGTTTGGTTCCTTGCAATTCATTACCGTTTTCTGTTTTGTTTCAGCTTTTTCCTTGGTTTTCTCTTCTACATTTAGGTGCTGCCATTATTTTCCAGAAAATTATTAACGTCACTTCTTTTGTTTAACGTGGTGGTTTTGTTTTTTTTTTTTGGGTGATGGGCTAGGAATGGAAGTGGTTGGAATAGTTTTGTCTTTGTTTCTGGATCTGCTTTATGTTTGGAATTTTATTCATTGAACACTTTTTGCTTGGTGTCATAATGGGTGAATTTATGTCGGTTTGGTTTCATAATGTTGTGATTCATGCTGCAGACCATTTAAATTATCTGTTTGATTACTGTAACTTTGAGGTTGTAGATCTGGTACCTTTTTCTGAATTATGTTATGACTCTTAATGGTTATAAGTTTCGAGCTGAAATTAGAAAATTATAGGACTCATAAAATGTCAAGCTAAATAGATATGGCCCTGGGTTGGAAATTTTATTTAAGTGTCAAGTCTTGATTTGTTTGGCAGTAGAACTCAAAACTGGTTCACATGGCAGTTTTTGTTTGTGTTGACATATCTGCATGTTGCATAGACAGTTTTCAAGCTAGCAAAGTGCTGGATTACCTGATCCATACTCCCTGATCAATACAGTTGGCTTTAGCTTCTGTCGTGTGCTATTATTTCATGTAGATGTAAGTAGAGGAAGGGGATGCATTGTGGATGCTTTATTCTATTTATTCTTTGTTTGGAATATTGCATGCACTTTGTATCGTCCCAGTCATCTCGTCTTTTTCCCCTCCTTTTGTATGATCATTCAATGTTTTCTGTTGAGTATGCCTTCTTTTTTGTACCTATTTTCTTTTCTTGTCTGTGGAATGGGAACATTCAATTTCATTAGGTAGTAAATAGGATAACTTTTAGATGTTCCTAATTCAATAATGCCATTGCATATATCAAGTCTGGTCAAGTTCTGTCTGATTGGTGTCTAATGTTTGAGTAAGATGTCATATGACGAATGAACAGCTGTGTATCGGTTATGGTTTGTTTCTATGAATTCATTTCTCAGTTTTTAAATATAAACTTTTATCATTCTTTCTTCTGTGACATGATTTATTTCATCTTGTTTTTGCCCGTGTATTCTGGAAGGTTTTTGTCATAAAATTATGATTTATTTTATCCGTTTTATCTGTGTCTTCTGGAAAGCTTCTGCCATGTGTTTTACACTCACAACTCTTTTTTTTTTTTGTTTTTTGCAGGGTTCAAAATGGCTACAACATCAGCAACTACCCTCTCAGTTGGATCAACTACTTACCTTGGACCCAAAGTCGGCCCAATTTCACATCCAAAGAATATGCTTGTAAGGTTCAACACCTCAAACTATCTTACTAGTTTCAGTGGCCTCAAAGCAGCTAGCTCTGTGAGCTATGAAGCCAATTCTTCATTTCTGGGCAAGGAAAGTTGTGCAGCCCTCCGGAAGTCTTTTGTCCCGAAAGCTCAAAAACAGAACCCAAGGTCTTGGAATCATGTTCAGCCTCAAGCATCTTACAAAGTTGCAATACTTGGAGCTGCTGGTGGAATAGGCCAACCACTGGCACTTTTGATTAAGATGTCACCTCTAGTTTCAGCCCTACACCTGTATGATATAGCTAATGTCAAGGGAGTTGCAGCTGATTTGAGTCACTGCAACACTCCCTCCCAGGTGTTTGATTTTACTGGAGCTGAGGAGTTGGCTGATTCCTTGAAAGGTGTAGATGTTGTTGTCATTCCTGCTGGTGTGCCAAGGAAGCCAGGCATGACTCGTGATGACTTGTTTAACATTAATGCCAACATCGTGAAGACCTTAGTTGAGGCTGTTGCTGATAACTGTCCTGATGCCTTTATCCACATAATTAGCAATCCAGTCAATTCCACAGTGCCAATTGCAGCTGAAGTTTTGAAGCAGAAGGGAGTATACAATCCAAAGAAACTCTTTGGTGTCACCACCCTGGATGTTGTGAGGGCCAATACATTTGTTGCTCAGAAGAAAAACCTCAGGCTCATAGATGTTGATGTACCTGTTGTTGGGGGGCATGCTGGGATTACAATTCTTCCCTTGCTGTCGAAGACGAAGCCCTCAGTTGAATTCACGGACGATGAAGTATCTGAGCTTACTGTGAGAATCCAAAATGCTGGAACGGAGGTCGTTGAAGCAAAGGCTGGTGCAGGGTCTGCTACACTTTCTATGGCATATGGTGCAGCTAGATTTGTGGAATCTTCGCTCCGTGCCCTTGATGGTGATAGTGACGTCTATGAGTGTGCATACATGCAGTCTGATCTAACAGAACTTCCATTCTTCGCATCAAGAGTTAAACTTGGAAAGGATGGTTCTCAGGGTTTGATTAAATCTGACCTTGAAGGATTGACAGAGTATGAACAGAAAGCTTTGGAAGACCTGAAACCGGAGTTGAAGTCCAGCATTGAGAAGGGGATACATTTTGTTCAGAAACAAGGAGTGGCTGCATAGATTCATTTACATGCGATGATGCCTCACCATTTTCAGTTTTGTAGGTGACTGGCCGCATAATAATTTCCTGCTATATGTTTCATCTTATTCCCCAAGTACTTCTCTGCTTGTGTTCGTTCAAGTACTTCTGTTGTTACAAAGAGATGAGAGTATAAACATGTTGTAGAATTTTGATCTAACGCGCGGCATGTAGTACTTATGATTATAACAGCGGGACTCTGTGGCACCATAAATTGGCTACATTTTTGGGATCTGAAGCATATCTTTGTCTAGACAATTGCTCTGTTTCAGGTTTTATCTTTTTTAATTTGTCAAATGCCAATGTCACCGGTGAAGCACATTTTGCATACGTGAGGTAAGCTTTGATTCTGAATTTTGACAGGTAAATTTTGGTTCTAGCTCCAAGTTTTTAGATGATGATATATACGTGAGCATGAGATTTCACTTAAAATAGATGAGTATTTTAGTACATATAATAAAATGATTTATTGAGAATTTTGAAGATAATATATAAAAAGAATTTTTTTTTTTTTTAAATAATAATAATAATGATAATGATAAATATTTTTTTAAAAAAAAAATATTAAAATGAAAATAATTTACATAATATATAATTTTTTGATTCCGGTGAAAACGCCTCCAATATATCAACTTCCAAGTCCTACTAACCCTAAAGGTTATGTAAGTAGATAAAGGAAAACTTTTGTGGAAAAACAGATGATTTTGGTAATTCTGTATTCGAATTGACTAATTTGGGGAAGACTTTTAAGACGCTTGGAAATTGGTGATTTTAATACATAACGAAGGACTTCGTTATAATTCACAAAAAAAAAAAAAAAAAAAAAAAAAAAAAAAAAAAAAAAAAAAATTAGGAGGACTTCGTTATAGTATAAATTTAATTTCCCCCGCTTTTTCTCTTTGAAGTTATGGTTTGATTTTCGCGTCATGGACTTCCAAACTGTCCTGAGCCCAAAAGTAATGATGAAAATTTGCCGGAACGGAATTTGTCTGTTTCATTCTCATCGTCAATCTTGTATTCTCGCCTTCAGAATCAGTGGAATTTGCAGTAGCAACAACCCAATCACTCGCTGTTTCTGCTCAGTTGCAGCAGTAGCAAGAACCCCCTCAGTTCAACAACACCAACCCGGGCCACCATCAGCTGCGCCGCTAGATTTCTCCTCTTCATCAAAGTGGAAAGCAGAGAAAGACTTAATCTCGTTCATAAAATCATGCACTTGGAAACAACATTTGCGTCAACTTCATTCCTACCTCGTACGGACATCCTATCTTCTCAACCCTGCCATCTTCTTCTCTTTCCTCTCTCGCATTTCGCTGCCTCCTTTTCAAGACATACCCTACTCTCGAAGAATCTTCCAACAGTTTCAGAAACCCAATATGTCTTTATACGGTACAATGATTAGAGCTCACTCCCTAAGCGATTCTTCATCTATGGGGTTCGAATTGTATAAGGAAATGATTAGTGCCCGTGGTATATCAGCAGATGCACTATGCTCGTTATCTGCGATCAAGTGTTGTATGAAGATGGGATCTTTTCATAATGGTTTACAGGTTCACGGAAGGATATTGAGAGATGGGAACATATCTGATTGTTTTTTGTCATCTAATTTGGTAGATTTCTATTCTGTAAATGGCAAATATGAGGAAGCTTGTAAAGTGTTTGCTGAAATGCCTTACAGGGACACTTTTGCATGGAACTCATTCATTTCGTGCAATATGAGGAACAAGCGGACTAGGGATGCTTTGGCCGCATTTCATGTAATGGAGAGATCAGAAGGATGTCGACCAGATGAGGTTACTTGTTTGTTTATTCTTAATGCTTGCGCAAATTTGAATGCCTTAGAATTGGGTGAGGGAGTTCATAATTATGCAAAGAGGTGCGGGCTAAATGGTTCTATGAAGATTTGTAATTCTCTTATAACTATGTATTCTAAGTGTGGTAGTGTTGAGAAGGCACATGAGGTGTTCAAAGACATGCCCACCAAGGATGTAGTCACGTGGAGTGCAATGATCTCAGGATTAGCTAGCAATGGTTATGGCAGAGAAGCAATTGAGGCATTTAGGGAGATGCTGAGAGTTGGTGTGACCCCTGAAGATCAAACTTTTACTGGGGTTCTCTCTGGCTGTAGTCATTCTGGACTGGTTGATGAGGGCCTAATGTTTTTTGATTCCATGATGAAAGAATTCGGTATTCTTCCCAACATATATCATTACGGATGTATGGTTGACCTCATGGGCCGTGCAGGTTTGCTTCATAAGGCATATGAGATCATATGTACAATGAAAACAAAGCCAGATGCGACCATTTGGAGGACTCTGCTCGGAGCATGTAGAATTCACAAAGATCCAGTTCTCGGACACAGAGTTGTTGAGCATCTAATTGAACTCAAGGCTGAAGAGGCGGGGGACTATATGCTATTGTTGAATATTTATTCATCAGTCAGTGATTGGGAGAAGGTTATGGAAGTTAGGAAATTGATGAAGGAGAAAGGAATCCATACGACCCCAGCTTGTAGTACTATTGAATTGAATGGCAAAGTACACGAGTTTGTTGCAGATGATACTTCACATCCAAGAAAGAGGGACATATATGAAAAGTTGGATGAGATTAATGATCAACTGAGAATTGCGGGTTATGTTCCTGAAATAACAGCAGAATTGCACAATACAGATGCAGAGAAAAAACGAACTACACTATCGTATCATAGTGAGAAACTGGCGATTGCTTATGGAGTTCTGGCAACTCCGCCTGGCACAAAAATTAGAGTTGCGAAAGACCTCCGAATATGTGTCGACTGCCACAATTTTGCAAAAACAGTGTCCGCTGTTTATAATAGGGAAGTGGTTGTTAGAGATCGCAATAGATCTCATCACTTTCATGGAGGATGCTGTTCATGCCATGACTACTGGTAGAGAAGTCTGTACCTCTATGCTCGAGATGTATAGAAAAAGTTGGATTTGGAGCAGGCTAAGATCACCAAGGGTCCCAACATTTTTGGTTCATTAATAATAATAATAATAATAATTGCACTTTAAAAAAATCTTGTGAAAATTGATATGATTGGAATAACGGAATACACACTAAAATATCTTTTTACTTTTCCCTCTTATATTAAAAAAAATTAATTATTTCTTTAATTTTTTTACTCATCACCCTTCAGCTTTTTATTTTATTATAAAGAATAATTAATAAATATTAATTGTTAAGTATTATATTAAAGTTTAATTTTATAAGGTGACAAATTAAATATATATAAAAGGGAAAGAGTAGTATTAATTATAAATTATTAACAAGGGTATAAAGGGTACAAATGTGGGGAAAAAAACAATAAAAGTTAATGAGATTTACATGCTTATAATATTGTCCCTAAACCCTAACATGAAATCACATAATGTCCTTAATAGCGGCAATTGTCTTCTCAGGTTCTTCATCTGCCTATTGCTTCAATTTTGTAAAAGTTTTAAAGCATTGTCTAAATCTACCCTTATATATATACACAAAGAAATATATATATATATATATATATATATATATATATATATATATGTATACATACACACATTCTAAGCCATATTTTTCTCCTCAAACTCCAAGGACCTTCAGGGTAAGCAACTGCGATTTGTTTCAATACATAATAGGACTTTACACAATATTGTAAAAACATCTAAATCCTCTCATCAAAATGTTCTAGCTAGGCATAATTATAATGAACCCCCAAGACTACCCACCTCTTCAAGAAATTAATTAAACCATCCATCCATGAAACCTTTTCGTAGTACTACATATATATATATATATATAGATAGATATATATAATTCATACAAAGATGATTCACGTTTGATATATTATTGAGTTGGAGGAAGACAAACAGTCAGCGAAAATGGAATCCAAATCCTCTTCTTCATCGTCGTTATAGTACTCTTCTTCTTCCTCTGGATTATTAGCAGCAACGGAATCAGCTTTGTTCAAGGAAGCCTGAGATTCCATAATTCCCACAAGCTTTCTCTTCTTATAATTAGCTTTGAAACAGGCTTGTCTCAACCTCTTTGTTTGACCCTCCAGTTCCATGTCAGGTATCTCTTCCATTAACTTCTTCTCGTGTTCCAATATGTTAATGGTTTCTCTCAGCTTGTTCTCAGCCATATGTCCTCCTATACCATTTTGCATTTCCTGCAAACTAATAATCAAAAAACCATTCTTCTTCTTCTTTATCCAATTCTCTATTAGTCTTTTGAGGGTTGAAACAAAACTATATGCGCCAAAGCACACAGAGCAAGAGTGATCGATGATTCTACTACTATACACTATTTATTAAGAATCCTAGGAATATGAGTTCGACTCCTGTTTTAAACTTTTTAAAGCAGGTGGTATTAATTTAAGGCAGTTTAATACTCATAATCATGCAGGAATTGACAGATAAAAAGAACCTGAACGTTCTTTATTAGGGTTTGGAGGCTCATCAACTTTCGGTGAGGCCAGCGACGAATTCCCAGTTCCCTACACCTTTTCTTGAGTAGGGTTAAGCCAATATTGAGCTCTCTGGCTGCCTGCGTGATTGGCATGTAAAAGTACTTGGAAATTGTCTGCCTTGATAATGTATTGGAGCTGCTGCTGCTGCTGCCCCTAACCTCTCTCGGTTTTCTGATCTTCTTCCCTGCTGGAACTTCTTCCACTGAAGTGATGACACCTTGACTGCTGCCATCACACAATAACAGCGGCTGGTTTTCCTCCATGTTAAATTCAAAATGCATCATTTCTTGATGATGATGATTCCATCCTCTGAATTCATCGACAAAACCACTGCAAAAATCTCCTCCTGGAAATGGAAGGAAATATATATATATATATATATATATCAGTTTTAAGGAAAATATTGCAATTCATCAACAAGCAAGCATGCACTGGTAACAAATTACTGGTAATTACCTTGAAGAACATTGGGGCTTGGTTCAAAATCCAGTACTGAGTAGAAAGGATCATACACAAACGTATCCATCGGAACAGCATCAAAAGCACTCTCTTGGATGGGTAGGTAGTCAAGTTGATGATCTATATCTGCTGCAGCAGCATCAGCATATCCCGAAGAACCACTGGGTGCACATAAGAACAAGCCATGAGAAAATCAGTTTGAACATATATATATACACACACACATACATATACGTATGTACCAGTACCAAATCAACGGAAAAGAAAAAAAAAAACCCTGAAAATGTTTCACCTGAAATCAAGACGGAGTGGTTGGGTTGGAAAGGATAACACTCCAAAATC
>JAXGGT010000002.1:3372092-3388930 GCA_035583425.1 Marsdenia floribunda
CTGAATGACCCTTCTTAATCAACTCTAGTAACATAATATGCTCATACTGTAAAACATAGAGATCAAATAAGTATTCCTAGGAAAATCCATAATCACTAGTGAAAAAAATTGGAATACACAGATCAACCATAAAGTAACCCCTTCTCTCTCTCCTTATTTTCTCATCTCCAGTTTAAATCAGCAATTCAAATCTAAATTAATTCAATCATTCCCTGCATTTCCGGATATTATGCAGGGGTTTTTTCCTTCAATACTTGAGAATAATCCCAGTATCCATAGTCTCACATACTCTAAAGTGACAGTCTCATTGGACCTAAGAGAAAGTCATGAAGTAAAGGACAGAGTACGCTGGTTATTCCTCTATGTGGAATGAGGTCTTCAAATTCCTTTTATCTAGAATTAACCATGCAAAAGTCTTCTTAATTTTTAGTTGCTCTAGTAAGAATTCAACGAAAAAAACCACAATAATGAATCAAGTCACCGATTACCATGATTATTCTAACCGGTTCAAAATCAA
Source organism: Marsdenia floribunda (assembly GCA_035583425.1). Classification (NCBI taxonomy): domain Eukaryota; kingdom Viridiplantae; phylum Streptophyta; class Magnoliopsida; order Gentianales; family Apocynaceae; genus Marsdenia; species Marsdenia floribunda. Next base: position 3,372,610 of record JAXGGT010000002.1, read on the forward strand.
TCCCCAAATCGCTTTTACATCTCTTCGACAATTGCTCTCGTTATTTAGCAAATCAGATATAGTCAATTATCACATTGTAAACAGAAGGGGAAAGGGAAATATCCAAAACCACAAAAGCTGCAAATTTTATAAAAAAGAATAGCATAGAATCGCAATAAATAGAACGTTCACATTCAATGCTAATTAAATAGCATCAAAATCTCAAAAATCAGGAAAAAGATGAGAAAAAACAGTTTTCTTTACCTTGTTGACATCAAGGTCAGGCGCCCAAGCGTGCAAAAAGTTGTAGAAATAATCAAACATCTCAACCGATGATCCGAAGCTCTTAAGACCAACAGTTACCTTACCCTGCTCCGGAACCAAATCCAACTGCTTGTCCTCTTTCTCCTCCTCATCCACTCTCTCGAGCCGTCGTTCTTCAACAGACGTATCTAACTTCGGTTTCTTAGTATCGTCATTGCCATTGTCATCTCCATGAGCTTCCTCTCTGCCACGCTTTATTCCACCGCCATTGACAGCCTCTGCATCATCACCCTGAGCCACTATTTCCATCTCCTGAGTAGGAACTTCGGTTTCCTCCGGCTTGGCAAGGGTTTCGGGAGCTTCAGCTGTGGCCATGATAGCTGAATCCAGGTGTTCTGCAGAAGAGTTAAACCCTAACTCGTTTTTTTTTTTTTTTTGTTTTTTGAACTGTTATTACTCTCTGGATTTAGTAGTAGTGGTTCCGAATTTCCTTAATTTCTTGGGCAATTCTTGTAAATTTTGATCCTCTTGCTTTATTTTAATTTTTTATTTTTTTTCCCCTTCAAATTTCTTAATTCATCTATTTGATTAAATTTAAATATTTTTTAAATTAAAATAATTACGATTAAAACTCATAATTTTTATGATCATTTACTATTAATTAAACAATATTTTCCTATCCACATCAATATAAATATAAATTAAATTATTCCTCGAGTGAGAATACATATATATATATTGATATTAGGTTTGTTAATGGATTCAATTAGGTACAAAATTACTAATTTCATGCTCAAACTCAATTAAATATTTTTGAATATGTACCCTACCAATATTCAACGTTCCAAAAAATTTATACTATTCGACTCTACTCTGGGATTAGGAGAAAATCTCGGCCACTTGCTTTCTATGGCCCGTGATTGGTCGGTGACTTTTTGCCTTACAGTTTCCAAATATTTTCTTAATTAATTAAAAAATATATATATATACACATTACCCATTTATTTATTTATTTATTTATGTTTTATTGATAAAAAATCCAACTTTCATACTAGATTATAAATTAAAATATAATGTTTTAAAAATTATAAAAATTATAAAAAAAATATAAAGTTAAAATTGAAAATAAAAATATAAAAAATATTATCTTTTAAAAAATTAAAAAATAAAATAAAATAGATGATACAAATATTTATAAAAATTCAATATATACTTATAATTAATTTAATAATAATAAAAAAAAAACTCTTTCAAACACTTTAACACCATAATTAATATAATATATTAAATTTTATATATTTAATTTTAAAAATTATCTGATTAACTATGTATTGGGTACATTATTTATAATTTTGTATGCAGAGCTAATTAATATTTAATTTTCGGGTACAGATAAAATTCAAGTATAGATATGAAAAAGTTAAGATTTATACAGATATTTTTATGGTCGAATCTAAGTAAAATTTAAGTAACCTAACTGATATATGCGTCAAGGGGGGAAAAAAAAAAGAGGAGTGGAGAAGGTGCATTCCTCCAAGGATTACCCACCCAACAATATTTATCCCTCCAAATGAAATGGAAAAGAAAAGAAACTTTTTACCTACCACATTTGGGCATTCTCCCAAACCCCCACCTTTTGGTGCTAAAATAATTTTACTTTTGTATTTCTTTAATTTTAGTTGATATTGGTTTGAAGGAAGATAATATTTCAATGATATTGATTGATTCAAAGTCCTTCATGGAATAAACCATGTATGTGGATGTAAGCATCAATATATATACATGTATAACACCACAAGTTGTAGTATCCCATCACTATTTAGGTTAATGCCTCTTTTTTTCTTTTTTTTTTTTAAATATAATTTAATAAATTGGATATTAATAAGAAGTGATTGCTCCGATAATAACAACTTCATTTATAACTATAAAATATTATGGGCTCAAATCATATTATTTTATTTTAAAATTTCAAAGATTTAAAATAGAAATATAACTATTATTATTATTATTTTTTTGAGAAAGTAAGCATAATATTTCTTAATTATATGTCATATTATTCCAAAGAGATATGAAGAAAATGCCCATCCTTCAATATTCCAAATACCCTCCTAGATTGAATTAATTGTATTCTAGTCAAGACATAAAGACTTCCCTTTCATTTTATTTTCACATTAAACAAATATGTGTGTGTGTGTGTGTGTGTGTGTGTGTGTGTATTCTCCAAGGGTCCAAAAAGACAAAACACGGTTTCATTTTCTAGATTGGCTGGTTTTATTTGACATTCTGGTTATTTGTTAAACTTCTAGGAAATGGTCCAATTCTTGGGCATTTTTGCTCTCAAAATTCAATAGTTTATGGTTTGGTAAAACTTTTGATGACAAAGAAATGCCTCTCTCTCTCTCTCTACATACTTATTTTCCTTGCAATTTCCTCAATTACTTTATCAAGTATGATGAGGATCAATTTTCTTCTAATGTGGTCAATAACTAAAGTTCAATCATGAAAGAACATATTTGAAATATATATATATATATATATATATATATATATATATTAATTATACAACACATACTTAAATTGTTGATTTAGAGACAAGTAATCATTATGTTAACAAAAAGTTGTGTTTATGAATAATTTTGTATTATTTTTCAGAGTTAAAAATAATAATAATAAGAAAATATTATGTGTTAAATATTAATATTAATATTATAGTTTAAATATATTAAGGTGGAAATTTATATAAAGAATTAAAGATAAAGTGATAATTTTTGTAAGGCAAAAGAATAAACAGAGAAATATATATATATATATATATATTAAAAATTTGTGTTAATTTGTAGTACTATTTTAAAATGTGTATATTTTACCATCAAATTAGAATGAAATGATTAAGTTTGGTTATGAATAAGGAAACACATTTGAATACGATTTTGTTAAAATTAAAAATTGTCAATATTCATTCCAACTTAATAAACAGTGTTATATAATAAACCTTAATAAAATAAAATATTCTTATAAATAATATTAAAAAGATATTAAATATATTTATAAAAGAAAAAATTCTCTAACATTTTTCATCATTATATATCTATAAATTATATTAAACTTTAAATAAATATTTATACAACCAAACTCTTTTTTTTTTTTATTTAAAATAAAATTATTTTAAATTTCAATTAAAATAAGTAAAGTTCTCTTTAAAAATTAATAATAGTTAAATCTTTTTTTTTTTTTTTTTTCATTTATAAAGTTTTTTTTTTTTGGGTAAGTTTTTCATTTTTAAAGTTAATCCAAGTAAATACAAATTTGTAGTATTTTAATAGTCAAAAAATACAGATGACTTCTTATCATTATTATTCTGCCGAAAGGATGACCAGGCCTGCAATATTATTTAAAAATCAATTTCATTTTTCGAGTCGACTCCAGAAATTTTCTTTGTGTTTCCATCTGGGTATACTAAGAAAGACATTGAAATCACAGAGTTTTCGAGTTTGATTTTCCTGTTTATAATTTCTTAAATCACTTGTAAGTATCATTTTCTTGATTTATTTGTTTGTAAACCCTTCATTTGATTTTGTTTCCTTTATTTTGAGCGTTAGGAAAGATCGACTCTTTCTTTGGCCTTGTGTCTTCTGCTTTAAAAAGACAATTTCTTGCAAAATTTTGCCCAATTTTTGATATGATTCTTCAATTTAGGTTGAAGTTTGGTCCTGGGTTGAACTCAGTCTTTCAATTTCAATTGTGATGTTTAAAGGGCTGCTCTGTCTATATCCTAACCCTATTTTCCCCCTTTTGTGAAATTTTCGTTGGAAATTTCATGTATATGTGTGCTCATCTGGGAAATTGGTTGGCTTTTACTTGATACCTGCTCGGAGATTGATGTTATTGCAACCAATTTTTTATTTCAAAGCCTAGTTTCTTTGCAAGATAATGTGAAGTTGAACATGGTTCTATTCTATGATTTTTATGTTGATTATTTTCCTATGTAATTGCTAATTTCATTCTCTTGTTAAGAATTTTTCGATTTTGGATGATTATCATAATATCTTTTCCTTGATGCGGTAAAATTTCCTTCCTGCCGAGCTGGTGAAAGGGAAAAGGATATTATTGTCTGGACAATTTGGTTAAATAGCTAACGACAACCTTTTGCTTATTGTACGTTCAGTATTAGTTTGTGGTACTGAAGCAATTTGACCGAGAAGTAATGGGAGAGCATGTGGTACTTTCTGTTGATCGCCTCATTGCACCTGAATCAGTGCAATCACTTCGCAGTTCGGAGGTTACTGGGTCTTTGGCAGAGGGTTCTTGCTTGCAGGTAGTAGATCCTCCTGCTTCAGCTATTGGTATTAAGGAGGATGAAGTACAAGATGCTGGAGATGAAAATGCGCCACTAATCCAAACTGCAGAATGCCGCATCTGCCAGGAGGAAGACAGCATCAAGAACTTGGAGAATCCATGTGCTTGCAGTGGCAGTTTAAAGGTAGATTCTGCTTATAGTTGTAAATTACATAGCGACAAGTTTAGTTAAACACGGATTCAATCAGTATAAAAATGGTTATTATGAGTGACTCTGTGAGGTATTTCTTTACTTTTTGTGTCCCCTGCCCTTAACACAGGCCTAAGGAACTTCATTTTCCATCTTGACACTAGTCTCTATCTTGATTTCTGGTCCAAAATACGCCAATTAAATTTGTATTTTGAAAATATAACGTTTTTCATTTCAAGTTTTTGTATGTTATGATCATACCATCAGAATTTGTTCTCTGCTATGGCTATCTGCTTTTAATCGTTGATACTTGGAGTTGGGAATGTGTGTTATAATTTACACTTATAAGTTCTAATGAATGAAAAATGTGGAGCAATGCCTGGCTTCTACAAGTACCATGTGGTGACTCAAAAATCTCCAGTGGACTGCAGAAGTAGAATACGAAGACAGTTGATGTGATACAAAAAGGAAGATAAAGATCAGAATCAGTGTTTCTCAAGCCAAAGTAATTAAGAAAATTTGATTATTCTATGAATCCTTTTTTAATATTTCCAATAAAGTCTGAGCGTTCTACAGATTTCAATCTTTTCTGGGAATAGGGAATAGCTTACTGGCATATCAGAAGATCAATTCCCAGGATAATCAAATCTTGTATCCACTGCTCTGACACTATAGACAATTTTTTTGCTTTTCTGTCTCTATCACGTGTGCATGTGACTGTGATGTACATGCTCATCGGATGATAGAGGACTGAACTGCTTTGTTTCTTTTTCCGTAATATCATTATGTACTAATTTACTGTCTTCCTTTGCAGCACATTACAATTATCCATGAGTCTATTTTTAGTACATGTACTAAGTTGGTGTTCATTTCTGTGCTCAGTTCCTTACTTTTGACTTTGCCATATGAAATGTTCTTATGCATGAAGCCTTATTCATTTGTTGTTTGCCAATCAGTTTGCGCATAGGGCATGTGTTCAAAGATGGTGTGATGAGAAAGGAGATATAACTTGTGAGATCTGTAATCAGGTAATGGGAGTGTATGAATCACTCTTCTGTGCTCTTCTGTTCTTTTTTATTCTTTGGATAACATGAACATTGAAAAGAAATTCTATCTTAGCTAACTTGTTGAAAGATGGCAAGTATGAACACTACACATGCAACTCAAGGCTTGTGTGAGCTTTCTTGGCATTGAATATGAAGCTGTAATTGATAATTGATGATTATGTGTCTTTAAGTTTTTTTTTTTTTTTTCTTTGTCATGTATTTCTATATCATGTAAATTTTGACTATTTCCTCATTTAGAAATTTCATTTGAATTTTGGACTTTTTTATTTTCATATGTCCATACATGTTAGATTTGTCAACTATTATGAATTTCTTACTTGTATTAGTATTCACACTTTGGTTGTGATCTCTTTAATGTGAAGCCATACCAACCTGGCTATACTGCTCCGCCTCCAACCCACGCTGAAGAAACAGCTATTGATATCAGGTATGTCAAATTGCTTTCACCCATCCACCCAATTCTCTCCACAGAGTCCTTTTTCCTATGCTATTTGCTCTAATCTTGATTCAGTTTATGGTTCATATTTCCTATGCATTACTTATAAAATTACATCTCTTTTCAATTTGGAGTAAAACCCTTTTAATACTTATAGGTGCATTGCATATCATAAAGTTCTTTCCTTTTTTAAGTGGTCATTGATTCTGAGTGGAAATTAATCAGCCATGTTTTAATTGAAATCTGAGACTGAAATAATTAGGAAGATATAAAATCAGCTTTTCCTGGCTATGAAACTGATTTTTTACTGACAAGTAAACAAAAGGTCAAAACATTGAGCGGTTTGCAAGCATGTATCATCGTTTACCCTGAAGACTTATGCTCATACTTAATTTTTATTGGCTGACAGTGGGGGTTGGACAATTGCCGGTGCTCCTTTGGATTTAAATGATCCACGATTTCTAGCTATGGCTGCTGCAGAACGCCGTCTGCTAGAGGCCGATTATGATGAATATGATGATTCAAATATGAGTGGTGCAGCATTCTTCCGCTCTGCTGCATTAATTGTAAGCATCTGGATCCCTTTCTATATTGTCAAAGAACTACATTTTCTTTTTGAAAATTTCTTAGTTTTTGGCTGCTAAACTTGATTATAGAAATATGAATTAATCTTTCATGTCCATACTCTATTATTTTGTAGTGTTATAATTAGACTTGGTTGTATTGTTCATCAGTTAGGTTGAGATCTAGGTTCTATATTTGCAATAATGTGATTTAGTTCTTCACTTTCCCTTGGCCTTAGAAAAGGAAGGAAACAATTTCCTTGAGTCTTATCTCTGTGTCTTATGACAGTTAATGGCTTTTCTACTTTTGAGGCATGCTCTTAGCATTGGACAAGGTGATGGGGACGAGGACGATCTTTCCACCTTCTTCTCTGTAAGTGTAATTGAGTTTAGAAGCATTCTATGCAATGTTTATTTGCTGATATTTACATAATTATACTGCTGTTTACTGGCAGCTTTTCTTGCTTCGTGCTGCTGGTTTCCTTCTTCCTTGTTACATTATGGCTTGGGCTATCAGTATTCTACAGCGGCGTAGGCAAAGACAGGTTGAACTCCTCCCCCCTGCCTCCTTTTTATTGTCTGTTCACCTTGACCTTTTCCCTATATTTCCTGCATTTTTCTCCTGCAAGTGAATCTTTGTTTGGTTGGGAGGTGGAATGAGTGATAATATATATAGCCTTCTCCTGTTTTTTTTTTTCCATTTCTTTTTGCTTTTCTCTCTACCTGTGTGGTTTAAAGATTCAAGATACACACAATAGTTATGTCACCATGTTTCGGTAAACCAGAGAATTACCTAAATTCTTCCACATGCTTAGAAAATCTCTACATGTTATGCATATGTAAATTTTATTTATTTTTGCTCTTTCCTATTAGAAACTTCATATTTTAATTCATACTTCTGTAAATAAAATTTACACATGCATAACATATGCAACAAAGAACGATAAAGAAACTTATAAAAATAACTATTTGGATTCTTTAATTTATATCATACATGTCTTACAATTCCTAGTGTTAATCTTAGAAATTATTTTTTACATATTTAAGGTTCTTTTATAATGAACAGCTACTGCCTTTGGTTCAAATACTTGTTAATTAACGACATGAAGAAAAATTGATAACAATATAAGGTAACATCACTGTAATATCCTTATGCACACTAAAGTTTTTTTTGGAAAAGTAAAACTATTATGATTATTTGCACTATTTCTCTCTCATCTTAATAATTAACCTTTAACTGAAAAGGTAAATGTATTTAAGATTAAATGTCTAATGCTACGGTAATATATGAAAGGAACAGCTATCCTTTATTTACAAAATTGATGAGTAAAATTTGAATAGCATAAAGAAGTTTTTGTGAAGTATTTTAGACTGTAGGAAACATAAGAACTTTGTGCAGGGGAAGTGTAGACTAACTATATTGGGGAATTCATGAAAAGAGCTGTAGGACTGCGGGCTGCTTAATTGGCAATATTTGCATTGGGTGTTCCGTATGCCCTGTGAACATAAAAAATGATTGTTTATGCCTTTGGTACGTTCTTGTGAGGAATGTTTACAGGAATTGTATTCCCTCCAACTGTCATCTCTCATACATATCTTATGGCTATTCTTGAACCAGGAAGCAGCAGCAATAGCAGCAGCTGAAGTTGCTTTCATGCTCCAGGCAGGGCAACGTAGAGGCTTTCAAGTCAGAATTGCCCCTGTAACTCCACCAGCAACGGTCCCTGTTTCTGCTACTACAGCTCCAACTAACCCACAAGCAGATTCAGCACAGTAACCTCCTTTCTTCCTTCCCATCTGTGGGGTTGCCTACTTGTGGAGAGAGAGAGAGAAGTGCTGAAATTTTACTGCCATTTTTTTTTCTTTTTTAAAATCATTTTATGGTCAGTAGAAAAACAGAATGTATGTGTACTGTTCAATTTGTTTCTTCATGTTGTATCCGGATCTAACCAACCACATATTTTCTCTGCTGCCTCTGATTTAAGGTCTGTACATACACAACATGCAACATTTATAGTGAGACCTGATTAAGCAGCTCTGACTCTGTAAAGATGAAATAATGAACGTGTTGATTCTCATTCTAGCCTTGTATACCTTGGTGCTTGTTCTTTTTCCACTTGGAACAAATTTTTTTCCCGGATAGAAGGATTCCTGAAGTGATTGTTCGTTACATGCCTTTAACTTTTTAATTCCGTATGGAAAGACAAAATCTATGGTACCGCTCTTTTGTCTGGCTTACGATAACAACTTCAGGACAGCAGGGATACTAATGATTGATGTCATCATGGATTGCCTCGCTTTTGAAACTCACTTTAAAATTTGTTGTACTTTGATTTGGATTATGTCACCGTTATAATTTTTTTAGCCTATAAACTTTAATTTTATCGTATCAATTTTGGATGGATGAATGGAGAAATTGGTGTTGGGAGATTTTGTGGTGTAAAGAAATTTTGTTAGATATTGAGAGGTTAAGATTAAGCCATAAATTTTAAATCCTGATAGATTTATTATTAGAGGGGGAAATATGCCAGAAAAGAGGAATGGGAATAAGGAAAATGGTTGTGCCTATGGTGTGGTGGTGAACTTGAGTTAGAAGTTTATAAGGAAAAATTTGAATGAAGGGGTTATCTTATGGCTGCAAAATTTAAAGATGGAGCAAAGAAAAGCATAAAGGAAATCCATTAAGCACAAGATACCAAGACTGGGATTTTTGTTGCATGGAGAGAAGAGCTTGGAATTCTAAAGTAACTTAGCATAAAGCAATTACATGTTTTTTTTTTTTTTTTTTTTCCAAGAATCTTGTATTCTATCCCCCACATTGCCCAACATTCCCAGCTTTATCTAGCTTTCTTGCAACTGTAGCAACATCAACTTTGGCTACCTCATGGCTTCCCACTTTTATTTTCTAATATTCAAATATGTAATACCCCCAATGGCTTCTCTCTAAGATATTTCCTAATTTCATCATTTGCTTACACATAAAGAAGACACTGATCAAATTTGATCTAATTCACCACTTTCCTAATGGTAAAATTATTTTTGGAATTCCTCATGCTTGTGAACGTTGCCTTCTTCTGTGTGCCTTTTTTTAAGATATATTATACTAGTTGGAATAAGAGAGGAGGACCATGTTGGATGTGACATCCATGGGTCAGTTGTCCTAGAATAGAAGTAGTCTGAATTGGTCTGGTCTAAAAGAGTAAGGTTAAATGAAAGAGGTTTGTGGGGGGGAACCAATACAAAGATTCTTGGCTTCCCTAGAATGATGTTCCAGCGACCTTTTTGTTCAAACCTGTCAGTGTCTTCTAAAACAGCCTTGTATTTACTTCTATTCTATGGCAGGCTTATCATTGGGTGAATCTCAACTTCTCGAGGATGTTCAGGGCCCCTCTATGCTTTATACCTTTAGTCTTCCAAAATCCCATAAAAAAGTTATCCATTACCAGGGTTTATATGTGCAAGAATGAAACACAAGAAACAAACCCTGAGTGTAATCATCTTTACCCTTAAGACAAACAGAACTCTTGTGTTTTTATTGTCTACAACAGGAGAGAACTTTGTTTCTCTTGCTTTCCTGATATAGCTAGCGAGCACACAAAAATGAATTGCTCTTTCTATAGAATGGCCATTATTGTTCTTTGTATTGGAGTTCTATGCATTGAACCAGAGAAGGTTTCTGGCATTAGAAGTCTAGATCTTGCTCTCAGATGGAGAAAAGGAGACCTGCTGTTTCTTAGAAGCTCACGGGTTCTTGAGGCTGTTGCCACAGACGACCTGCAAGTGCACATGAATTTAGCTCCATCACCTGCAACAATGTTTGATCCTAATCAATCAAACAAGAGAAGGATTCGAAGAGGCTCTGATCCCATACACAACAGATGCTGATATTTGCAGGAAACTTTCTTAACAGTAGGTGTTGTACTGTAAAGGCCAAAAGATGGTGCTTTTCTTGGGGCCAGACTTGATGCAGAAATTGAGCAATTTCTGCTTTCTCACAAGCTAATACTATAGGTTTGTTCATTTCATATTGTTTTATTTTATTTGTATTTTCCTCCTTTTTTTTTTTTTTTTTTCCGGTTTCTGGAGTTGAGGCTTTTGTGTCTGATAGGAGGCTGGGAAAGACAGTTCGAAATGTTTCATGATAGTAATGACTTTAATTGTATAAAAGTTTAGATTTAATTATAGCTAAAAAATTTTGTGGAGATTTTGCAGTTTTTCTTTTTCCTTTGGTTGATGAATGCAGTAAGAGAGATATATTTCCTAGATTTCTCTGTTGCAAAATACTTTCAAGATTTCTCTTTTTTTTTTTTTTTTTTCCTGTATGGTTTGTCCATATATTTCTATATATATAGCTTTGCCTCAAACATATTTCACAGACAACAAAGAATCAGCTGAACTGAGGTTTTGTAGAAATGTCTGAACCCATACTCCCCCACCAAGATTGAACTTGTACAGATTCAAGTGTTGTTTAATAAACAAGCAAGGGAAACAGACGAAAGAGGTATTGGCAAACCTGATGTGTGGTTTTACTAGAAAGCTGCAAGCCATATATGAATGGCTACAGGATTCATCCTGGAACTGAAGCTTGCTGCTGATTTTTTTGCCACTTTTCCCTCTCCTTAATTATATTCCTTTTCTCTCTTGCTACCTCAGCTTGGACGCGGCACAGCTTCTTCTTCATCTCGTCTTCCATTGTTATCTTCTCTTCCTTCTGTCTTTTCTTATCCTTCCATATTGATGTCTCTGGTTCCCAAGCAATGTGTCTCTACTACAGCTGTTAAAACAGTTCATGCAGTTCTTTTTTCTGCGTAGGTTGATTTGAAGATAGGCAAATACTGCCTTTGTTTACTCAATTACAGTTTCCCAAATAGCTCACTGCTTCTTCTTTCTTATTCAAGTGCTGTGCATATTTAGCATCCTCCTTGAAATCTACTCCACCACCTACCCTCATCACCAACAGCAGCTGTATCTGCATCAATCTGTTCTGCTGTATTCTCTTCTCTCAACACCAAGAATGTCCCCAAGTTTTGAACCAGCAAGTTCCCAAAACCGTTTACGATATTTTATTTATGCGTTGTTTTTCACGAATTTCCTTTACTAAGGCGTTTGAATTCTTGATTTCCAGTTTTCGGTTAATTTGGCCGATCTCATCCACTTCGATTCATACTACGTTGAAGCGCGACAAACATTCTGGTGCTACTATTTCACGCTATATTACTAATACAGATATAATTTTCCTTTGGAAATTTTCATGCAAGGTGAATCAATCCCATGACCTCCGTAAAACTACGACCAATTCAATATTATTAATAAAGATGATTTCATGGCTTTGTACCAAATAATATATATATTATAGATAAAATAATAGAAATGATTTTTTCTCTCTCCTTATAATTTCCTGAATCCTGTATTTTGCCAATACAATTTTCTCATAAGAAAGTCTGAATCAACAGCTCTGTACCTATGAGTTTCCTAAGTTCATTGAACACAGGATCAAGAAATTTGAACAAGCAAAGGTAGCAACAAAAGGGAAAAGTAAAATTAAACTCTTTTCTTGCCTTACAAGAACTCAGATGGTGTTGCCATCAATCAGAACTCTGTAAGGGGCTCAAAAAATTGAGATGATTTGCCTTGATGGGCAATACAGTAATCATGGCATCAGTTTTTCTTTGTCAATTTTCAACTGAACTGTACAGAAGATTTCTTGCAACTAAAGTATATTGAATCTCATAATTGAGTCCCTTATGTAAGCAGTGATCTCTGGTATCTGTTCTTTCTGTTATTGTTTGAAGTTGCAGAAGATAGCTTCCGCGAAACAGCCTGCCAGATCATGTCCACTGCATCACTAGGTTGAGATGGATATTGATATTCAAGATGTTTTGCAACCTCTTTTAGTCTTTCCCACATTTTTGCCCATTTTTCCTGTTTGATACCCCTTAGAAGATTCAGAAGATAGTCTTTCTTCACAGCATCTGATCCGGGGACGAATATGCAGAACTCCGTGTAGTCAAGAATATCTTCATATGGTAACTCAATCTCATCACTGATAATTACAGGTACACAGTGACTTGCAATGGCATCAAAAAGCCTATTTGAAGAAGGAGTATCTCCAGCAATGTTGAGGCAGAATTTAGATGAGGCCATGCCATGACCTGCCTGGTTTACTCCATTATATCGAATAGTTCCAAATGTAAAATGAACATCTTTCTCATCCTTGAGAAGGTAGTATAGTTCTTGACGAATCATGCCTCCCTGATTGATAAAAACATTAAAAACGGTTTTAGATTCAGCTATCCTTAAATTTGGAGGGATGCAAAATCAGTAAACAACTATGAATTTAATTGTGGCCAACTATTAATAGATCAGTGTATATGTATTCATGGCCAATACACAAAGAAGCAGAGTGGCCTGCATGGAAATTTAGCATTCTGATGTAACAAGAGCTACTGTTAATAAAGTTATAAAAGCTACTGAAGGAGAAAATGCACTGCCATGTATGTATATCCGTAATTCTGTCAGGGACATGAACAAGAACAATGTTAACAGTAAAAGGGCATTTTGACAGTCATTCCAGTACCAGTACATCCTGTTTCTTCAAAATTTTATCACGTCAAGATAAAGTACTCATATTATGTGCCTTTCAATACTATTATTTTTCTGGATTATAATCATAAATTATAATTCTTAGACAGAAATTTTGTTGCATCCATGAATTATGAGAATTGTTTTTGCCAAATCTATAGGATCCATGTACTAGAGGATCTAATAGGATCTCAAGATTGCAGCCTAATGCCTCCTAATGTGTTAGAACTTGTACTTCTAATCTGAAGAAGATACATTACAGCCCCCAATTCTTCTTCTTCTCTTCTTTTACCATTCTTTTAAACCTAGCATTTTTGGTATAACCTTGTGTAGTAAAATGTAAGCTATATCTTCCCCTTGAAACATGACCTTTCCATAGTATCAGAACAACTATATTAAAAGAAAGATGCAATATTATCAGATAGATTCTGAATAATTGAAGCCATTCAAGGATGTAAAAAGATGATTCACATCTGATAAGTTCCACTGTCTGTCATATGGCAGATGAAAATAGACACACAATTGGAAAGTAGATTGTGAGAGTAGCAGAAAACTTACAGCTTTTCTATAAATTGCACCCTGGAAAAACACCAATATAGGCCGCTTTTCAAATGGTGCTGAATCATTTGGTGAAATTGTTCTTACCATATGCTTATAAGGAGCAATAACATCTTTGTCAAGATTTGCTATTGCAGGAGGGTATCTTCCAAAGTCTGCCAGAACAAACCTTGCAGAACCCAGCTTTTTCCTTGCAGTCGACAAGCTATTTGGATGGTGGGCTACAATAAGATGTTTCTTTGCACCCAATCTCTTCCACTCTTCCCTACCCTTGAGAAACTCAACCAATTTATCTTGTAGCATTCTGTTGATGCTAAATTTTTCCTTGCCATGCGGCTTAGAATGCCGGTTGTAACTCAAAGATGAAAAAAATGGTACAAATAGAATATCTGCGTCACTTGAATTCTGTACTCTGATTGCTGAGCAAGGTCTAACTACATCTGGGGAATTTGATGCTAGAAGATCAAGGGTCAGCCAGTACTCAATGCTATGTTGTAAATTCAAACCCCCAGGATAGGGAGGTATCTTGGTAGGATCACTGACATCAGGCCATATCTGATTTTCACCTCCTCTCCAACCCAATAACCCAAAATGAAATTCAGGAGGCATGTCATACATGTAGACCCTAAGAAGAGCTCGAGTTGGATCACACATTTTCAGACTTTCATGTCCTACTCCATCTGCTTTCTTTGCAGAACTAGGAACTTCAGAAGGCTCTTCGACTTTGATGTCTTGTGGAATTGTATTTTCAGAAATCAAGTTGGTTTTTGAACAAACAGGGGCACTATTAAAAAGGATTAACTGAAAACTTGAGTTCCTTATGTAAGAATTCCCGCAGGAGTCAAGGAGAGATAACGAGGATAGGAGTAAAAGAAACATTGAAATCGCCAGCAAGCAAGAAAGGAACCTTGATGGTACCAAGCTTTTTTCAGACATTGATAACACTTTATATAGAACTATACACAACTGCAGACTTCTTTTTCTTCCCCTTTATTTTTTTTTTTTTTTTGACTGAAACAAGTAAAAGACTTGATACCTTCTACCCCGAAGAAGAAGAAGAAGAAGAAGTAAAAAGAGGAGAATCTAGTCAATTAAACCTTAAGCATTTCAAATATTTCCAAGAATCAAGAGGTCAAGAAAACAAAATTTAAGATTATAGAAAAGGTGTTCCTTTTTATCACATAAGCAACTGGCCACAGATATCAATCAATTCCAACACCAATTTCCCTTAAAGCAATATGTGAAATTTAGCCAAAAATTTCCTTCCCACCTTTCAGAAGAAGATTAAACACAGACTTGCGCACCGAATAATAACAGGACAGTAAAAGAATCAGCTATCTTTTTCCAGCTCAGAGAACCAAATTTACAACTATAAAGCACAACCAAAGCCTGAATACAAAGTTCTTGAAGTCTTCAAGAAACACGGGATCCGAAATACACGAAGGCAAGAAAACACCAAAAAAAGGAAACAAAATTCATCATCTGGGTTACCAATATCAGCCAGTTTCCACTTCCAAGCGAACCCAGCTCAACAATGCATTACAAAAAACAAAAACAAAAACAACATAAATTACCTGATCTTCTTGAATTCAACATTCACATGGGATTTTCTGATCTTGCAGGTAGGCAAAAGTACCCCCGACCATTTCAAAGCCTACCTAGTACAATACTACAAAAGAAAAAAATAAATAAAAAAATAAATAAAAACTGTTCATTGATTCTTGAAATTTACTTCTCTCCGATCGTTTCATAAGCCCCATTAAATACTCAGTTGCTTTAAAGACAATTTATATAATAGATTTCTCAATAACAAAAGATTATTCTTTTTATTCTTCGACAGTGGATAACACAAAGATTAGCTTAAAGAAAATAAATAAATACACCTTTCCCATCTCTAACAGTACTTCAACTTTTGGCACTGGGTTGGCGATCGCACCTTTTTTTTCATTTTTTTTTTCTACTTATTAAATAAAATTTAACATTTTTTAATAAAATACGAATGTTAATATAATTTTTAATTAAAAATATTATAATACTTTTAATGTTTTTATAAAAATAATTATAATTTATTTATTAATAAATAATAATAATAATAAATACTACGTGAAAATCTCAAGTATTTCTTAATTTTCCTTGTACGTGGATTCATACGATGACGTGTCACCGGTGTCGACGTTTTTGGTTTTTTGATGTCTGAAAACGAGGACTTCTCTGGGCTTGGTGGGGTCCGCACACATTGACCATAGATATTTTCCCAACGTGTATTTTCTCATTAACGTCCCTCTTATGTTTTCGGTTTATTTAGTTATGGTCACTTAAGGAAATATTTCTATCAAATTTAGCCCCTTTAATTAACCAATGTATCTCCTCATTTTATTTATTTATT
>JAXGGT010000002.1:3389134-3403143 GCA_035583425.1 Marsdenia floribunda
CACCAAAAAAATAGTTTGGGGACCTTAACCACCAAATGCCAATAGTTTAGGGACTAAATGTGCCAATTTGCCTTAATTTGGGCAAATTATACCTATTTATTTTGACTATCTCAAAAGTCAAATCTTTTACTCACTGGAAAATTGGACGGTTTAGTCCCTTATCTATTTTCAATAATTAACATAGATTTACAATTTATTTTTTTGACCTACTAAGTCTTATAACTTTTTACAACTTGCCAATTAAGTCCTTCCAGTGAAAATTTTAAATTTTTTGGCCAAATTTCATCACGTGATAAAATTTTAGGGTTAATATCGTCCGCCCACTGTTCATAAACCCAAAAATTTTAGAGATACTTTTGTATTGGAGCATTTGGAGTATAGAAGAATATGTAAAATATGGATGAATCTGGGATAGTACAAAAGTATCCCTAATATTTTTGAGTTTATGAACAGTAGACGGACAATATTACCTCTAAAATTTCATCATTTGGCCGGAAAATTGAAAATTTTTGCCTGAAGGACTTAATTGGCAGGTCGTAAAAAGTTATGGGACTTAACAGATCAAAAAAATATATTGTGGACCTATGTTAATTATTGAAAATAGATAAGGGACTAAACCGGCCAATTTTCCTTTATTCCCTCCTTTTTTTTTTTTTTTTGGGGGGCTCGAGTTCGAGCTAACTCAAGTTTTAGCCCACGGACAACTTCAAACTATATTTGGGCCCAAATTAAATAACCACTTGGTGAGCCCAAATTTTGTAATTGGTCATAGAAGGGAGAAGTTGTGCTTTGGACTTAACGGCTTTGGGCCCAGCATGAACACTCTGGGGCTGTTTGAATATGATGGCCGATGATAAAAATAATAATAATAATAATAATACCAACCCGATGGAATCCGGATTATTCTAAACAGTGCCAAATCGAAATCGAGTCGTATTTAGCGCAAAGGAGCAATAAAAAATATAACTACACACATTTTTTTTTTTTTTTTGGGTTAAGAAGTCATAGGATTTATAATTAATGGGGAGGACAGACAGATAGATAGATAGTAAAGGAAGTAACTAAGGGCACTTGGGTCCTCCTCTCTTTGTCTTCCAGTTGTTGTAGCAAGGGCAGTACTGCTTGTTCCCATAGAAGCCAGGTGGAACACAAAGACAGGTTCTGCAGCACTTGTTGCAGAAGAACAAACATGGCTTCCTGTACTGTGTTTGGCTACACCTCCTTGTACATTGTCCCGGGCATTCTGTATTAAACAGCAATTAATGTGAATATTGTAGTAATTAGTAATCAAGAAGTTACAAGCAGATCGATACGTAGAGAGAGAGAGAGAGAGGGGAAGGAGGAATATGGTAGTGGAGACAATGGGGCAAAATCTCTGATGGATGAACTTACGGTTTATCTTCACACTTCCGGGGCCATATTTTGACTGCAATCCATGTCAGAAAAAAAAAAAAAAAAAAAAGGATTTATACCGTTAGACAAAACAAAGAGAAAAACTGAATTTTTTTTTCATGGAAAAATTAAGGTTTGGTGAAAGCGAAAAACTTACAGAATCAGGGTGGTAGTGCTGCTGAGCATTTGCAAATGTTGCAATAATGGAGATAGAAACCAGAGACAAAAGCAACAGAGAGAGAAGCTTGGCCATTGCCATTGCCATTGCTGCTACCAAACAATTAAAGGAGGGGGATAATAAGACCCTTATTAGCTACTACGAATAAAAGGAATGAAGAAAAAGGGCCTTCTAGTTCTAAGTGTGTGTGTGTGAAGAGTATTATTGACTATAAATAGATCTTGTCTGAGTCACACAAGTCAATTATTTTGGTACCCAGGACTTTGATCTGTGTCTTTATGATCATATTCCTAAAATACCCCCAAGATTATTAATTAAACTGGTAAAAGAAAGACAGATCAATCTACTATCATTCCATGTTACATGAAGCTTAAGCAATATGGATATAGAGTTATATACATTGATCAAGCCGAAAATCTCCTGACCAGGTTTACGTCCCCAAAAGTGGGTTTAAGAAGGATTAACTGCGCCCCCAATGTTCTTGCAAAAAGGCCTACACGGAGATGATTCTCCGGTAGGCTCTCCTACGGTCAAGTTAGACTAGTGATCGGAAAAGCCCAGAGGTCTCGACCGTTACACGTGAAGGAACCCTCGGTTTGCAGAGAGAATATTGAGAGGAAAAGAATTTTGGAGATGACGGTGAATAGTGAACGTACTTGCCTCTGACTTCCTCTTTGCATATATACCCTGATAAGTCAGTGCCCCTTTTCCCTTACATGTAAAGGAGTTTATCCCCGTGTAAAGAAACATGATTTGCTCCCTGTCGAACAAGTGACACTTGTCCGTTAGGAAGAGGCAGACTTGGCTATCAGCTTTTGTGGGCTTGACAATGACAAGAGAGCAGCATATCTTTCATGCATTTAATGCCCTCAACTACTTTGTACTTGAGACAATATAAAAACGATAATAATTGGGGGGAATAACTTGATCATATTAACTCTCCTTAATAAAGATTTGGAGTCCACCCTTTACAACGGGCTGATGGGGGAGAGCAATTTGGTCTTCACCTCGTCTACTGGTACCTAGTCTTCGTGTGGCAAGGTCTTCTTACGATTCTCGCCTCCTGCACTTAGTCCCCGTTTTCGATTTGACTAATAGGGACAATTAATCTGACCGTTCAACATATATAATAATTAATTAATTAATATTAATAATCACACAATATTTATTTATAAAAATTATAAAAAATAAATATAAATTAATTTTTTTTAATATAATAAATTTAATACATATCAAATTCTTTTAAATGGGTAAAAATAATAATAATTAAGAAACAAAAAGAGAAAAACACAATTTCCAAGAAGCCTTAAATTTCTAGTACTTGTTTTTCAGTAGTCAATTTGGGCACTTCACAGTCCCAAGGACACCAATGATTTGATATAAACCCCAAAAGAAATATATAATTTCCACCGTTTTTTTTTTCTTTTCAAATTCCCTCATTTTACTTAATATATACATATATATTATACCAAAAAAAAAAATGTATATAATATTATATCTTATTTGTATTTTAATTTTAAAAAGCTATTTAAAAGAGAAAAAGGAAATCAAGATTTAGATCATTGGAACAGGGAGTGGAATTATTTTGGAGAGTTGAAAGGCATGTGAGGATATCAGAGCCAAGCACATGACTTTGAAGAAACCTAGGCTACCAAACAAAACAACCACAACCTGCGCTGTAATCCATCTCTTCTTTGTCTACTTGCATTATGTTAATTAATTAACCTCAACTGTCTGCTCCTGTTTGGTTATTTATTCTTCAATTCTTTGCTTTCTGTAGATTTTGGAAATTAATTAATTAATTAAATCATGACTTGGC
Source organism: Marsdenia floribunda (assembly GCA_035583425.1). NCBI lineage: Eukaryota > Viridiplantae > Streptophyta > Magnoliopsida > Gentianales > Apocynaceae > Marsdenia > Marsdenia floribunda. Next base: position 3,392,524 of record JAXGGT010000002.1, read on the forward strand.
TCTGACTTCTGTCTTCCTTATTATTATTAAGAAGTTTGAGGATGGTCTTCTGCTGCACTGCTAGTAATCTTAAAAATCTCCCTTCGTGCATTTTTTTCTTCTTCAAATAAATCGATAATACTACTACCGACTTATCAAAAGAAAAAAAAAAAAAAAAAAATTTATTCAGTTCGCATAAACTACTCCATATAAGGGAGGTTGTTTTTTTTTTGGTAACCCAGTAATCCTTATCTAGGGAGGAATCTATAGGGGTACTATAGCACATGGCTGAAATTTGGCACAAAGTCGTCCCTGATAAGAATCGAACCCAGGTTTTCCACTTGACAAGTTAGGTGGAGACACCTAAACAAGGCGAAAGGGGAGCCATATCACTGAGTTACTACATTGTTCTCATATAAGGAAGGTTTAACTTAAACCTGAAGGTATAAAAAAATAGGATAAATCACCAATTTTGTCCTTTAAGTTTATGTTTTGATCTATTATGGTTCTTCATGTTTTTTTTTTTTTTTTTTTCTAAAATAGTCCCTTAAGAATTTTTGAATGAATCAAAGTGATCATTTGATTGTTAACATCCAAATATTATGTTAACTTCCTTTGCGCGTGCTTTTTGAGAGGGATATTTTTGTCATTTTGTTCAAAATTAAAGAGGAAAATAATAAAAAAAAAATAACTAATTTTTTAATAGATAAAGGAGGTATAAAAGTACAAAAATACCCCTCTAAAAAGGTATGTACAAGGAAAGTTAACAGAATATTTGGATGTTAACGGTCAAAGGACCATTTTGATTAATTTAAAAATTTTTAAAGGACTACTTTAGGTAAAAATGAACATGAGGGATTATAACAAATTAAAACATGAGAGATTAAATTGACCATTTATCCAAAAAAAAAATATTTGTAGTGCAATTTTAGATACATAGGGCGGGCTTTTGGAATCGGATACAAGTGGAATAGCCTGTGTTCTAAGATATTTGGATACGCTTTTAAGTTGGGCTTGGGCATTTTATTTTCATCAATTTTTTGTCCACCCAAACTACAACAAAGTACATTATATATTAATAATTAAAACCAAAACTATCAAAATTTCTAAGGCCCAAATAAAAATTGAATTAAGCTCTAATCCAATACTCATCATTTCATGTGAATAAAAGTTTAGTTAAGCCCACATTAAGGTGGTAGCTCGAGCTCATTTTTCAAATGGAGAATCTGATTTGAAATCTTATTAGGACCACATTTCACCTATCTGCAGTCTTGTCGATCAAATTTTTTTTTTTTTTTTTTTTTTTAATTAGTCGATAAATATATTTAAATTATTAAAAAAAAAATTAATTAAGTCTAAAATATAACTCAAATCTATAATTTTCTTAGCGCATAGTGAGAATATTACCATCTAAACAAAAGTTTCTTTTTAACTAAAAATTTAGTCTATCTTTAAGGTTTTTGTATCATTAAAGTTAAAATTCACATATTTTTAGTTAAAAAATTTTTAAAAAAATTTTATCTTTTATAAAAAAAAAAATTAATTAGTATTCATAGTAAAACATTAATTAATATAAAAGTATTGTAGGAGAAAAATAGCAATAAATGTTACATTAATTTGTTAAGGTGACAAGTCAAAAAAAAAAAAAAAAAAAAAAACTCTGGAATCTCCCCATATAACATATTAAAAAAAAAAAAAAAAAGTATATGATTATATATATAATAAAAAAAATCATAAGTTTGAGTTATATAAAGCACAGAATATTATAAGTAAAAACACATGATAACAATATGATTAACTATACTAACATTGTCAAGACATGAATATAAAAAAAAAAAAAAAAAAAAAAAACTTGATCATCAGAGAGTTTTACGAGGAGAAAGTCCATCATGAGACTATTTTTTAGATTGCAGATCATTCCCAAGAACAAAGTTCAAGAAGTTTACCTAAGAACTCACAACTCTAAATGTGTTTTGGTAAGCTCTAATTATAGATTAGAGCTTTTACCACATCAGTTTGGTTAGATTACCGGGAAACGCCGGAAAGCTTGATATTTTCCATGTTTGGGCTATGTTGTTCCAAAGCATTCATCATAGTTTTGTTGAAATAAGATGGCACTGAAGAAGGAAAATGTCACACTGTTCAACGTCAAGAAGGACTCATATGACAGACGCTGAGACTCAACAGACCCAACTTAGTTGCCACAAGTGGTAACCCCAGCTCCAAGACAGCCGATAACTGAGCGTCTGGGTTTGCAGTCTGTCTCTCATGACTTAAGAGAAAGGTTGAACAATAGCAAGTCCAAAGCATTAGGAGCTGCAGATGAGCAGGAAATGCGAAGGACGAGAGAAAAACTTGAAAGGCTCCATAAACAACAGAAAATCATGAAGGACTGGTTCAAATTGAAAACACAAATGGAAGAATTGGGGCAGACGCTGCCACCTCCCAATGTCGTAAATGCAAGAACAACACCACAAGCGAAGGCCCAACCAATATCGACAAACATTCCCAGGGATCCTGCCCCAAGTAGAGGATCGAGTGTCCCTTCTGCACATTGAAGTAGAATGCTTCAGCATTCACAAAGGAATGTGAGTGCAACTCATGGGATGAACCCCATCCATGGACAGTCAAGGGGCCATGCATCTCGATCTTAGAGAGCTCCCAGCGAAGTTGGAGAATCCCATCACACTTCGAGGCCTCCACCCCACACGACAGTTCATTACTCCAATCAATGAGGATCTAAGAGGATTCGAGTTGAAAGAATTCCCGAGCCCGCAACCAGGGTGCAAACTTCGACCGAGAGAAGATCCATTGAAATCAGACCTTTCACTCGAAGGATGAGGGAGGTTGCCCTTGATCCAAATTTGAAGCTACCCTAATTTGTGCCTTACAATGGTAAAAGCAGGCCTCAGGAGCACATCTGCAAATATAAATCAGCTATGGGATTGATAACAAATGACGAAGCTTTAATCTGCAAAGCATTCCCAGCACTCTATCTGAGAAAGCCCTGACGTGATTCACTTCATTAGAATCGAGCTCAATTGACTCTTGGTCAACCTTTGAAAAAATGTTTTTGGATAAATTCAGTATGGCTAGAGTGATCCCTAAAACTCGTGGTGATTTAACAAATGTCAAACAAAGGGAAGGAGAGTCTCTCTTGTCTTATTTAGAAAGGTTCAAAAAGGTACACAATGAGATTGAAGGCTTAAGCGAAGATACGGTGCTCACGTGCTTCGAGGGAGGATTCCGAAGTGCAGCCCTATAGATTGAGCTTCAATTGAGGAAGCCTAAAAAATAGGTTGAAATGTTTAATTTCGCCCGAAACGTGGTACTTGCTGAAGGGAATTATGTTGAAGAGAGACAGAAAAAGCCCAAGAAAGAACAACCAACACTTCCCAGGATAAAGGGAAGGCTCCCATGACTCAAGAATTCAAGAAGGGTGGAAAGAATCAAACTCGAAAGATGGAGTCCTTCATCCCCACTAAATGTTTCTAAAGAAGTCTTAGTGTCGGTTCTCAAAGAAAAGTATGGAGTACCAGACCCTGAGCCAATGCATCCCAAATCAAAAAACTTCTGCGATCGAAGTAAATTTTGTCTATTTCATCAAGACCATGGTCATTTAACAGAGCATTGTATTCACTTGAAGAAAGCTATTGAGAAATTAATGCAGGAAGGAAGATTGAACGAATATAAAGCTCAAGGGACTTCCAAGGCACCTGAGAAGGGAAAAGAAAGGGTGATCGATGTAATCACCACTAAAGTGCCTTCCCTAACTCATTTGAAGAAGTAGATCAATGCCCTTAAAACTTTTTTTATCACTCTGAAGTATGTAAATAACAAAGAGGTTGTAAATTTTTCTAGGTCTAAATTAGCTCCGAAAATGAAAGCAAACCTCATTATGATCGTGGAAGTTATGGAATTCCTTGACATAGACCGGTGCCTGGTAAAAAGAATATTGGTGGACATAGGTGCTTAAAAAAATATTCTCTTTTCTAAGTGTTTTAGATAAATGGGGCTGAAAGAAAATTAGCTTACCCCAAGCTCTACTAGGTTGCAAGTTTTCATCACACACAAGACTGAGGTAAGGGCCACTATCTAGCTTAAAGTCCATATGGGGACCCCACCTCATGTGCAAAGCGAATTAATCAAATTTCATGTTGTTGACATCAAATCCACTTACAATGCAATATTTGGGACCCCTCTCCAGGCTAAGTTTGACATGGTGATTTCGCTACCACATCAAAGAGCAAAGTTTCCCACTTCAGTGGGTATCGGCAAAGTACGAAGTGACCCGAAGTGCGTCCTGACTTTTCTAGTTAAAGAAAATATAAAGAGAGCCCTGCTCGAGATCTAACCCATGGAAGTGGATTCCATTTCGACAATAGAGCCGTAGTATAGGGAGATTGTTGTGAATGATTCGTACTCGACTAGAGAGTTAAGATTGGAAAAGAAATCCCTCAAGAGGATGCAAAGGAGCTGGAGGAATTCCACAGGAATCATAAGGACAATTTTGCATGGACAACCGAAGATATGGTTGGGATAGCAGAGAACATAGCTGTTCACTGACTGAATATCAATCCACTTACCACCCCAGTTCAACAAAAGCAGAGGAGGCTTGGAGAAGATAAAGAGAGGGGAATGAAGGAGGGGGTAGTGAGGTTACTTAAAGCCAAATTCATTAGGGAAGTCAAATACCTATATAGTTAGCTAACGTCGTGATGGTCAAGAAGTCTACTTGGAAATGGAGAATGTGTAGGCTTTACAAACCTAAGCAAGGGTTGCGCGAAGCATTGCTACCCCCTAACTCGGATAGACCAGCTAGTTGACGCAACTTCGGGCTACAAAATGCTGAGTTTTCTTAATGCATTTTAGGATATCATCAGATAAAGATGCACATACTTGATTAGGTCCACACCTCATTCAAAGCTACCGGAGGGATTTACTACTACAATGTGATTCCTTTTAGGCTTAAAAATGCAGGCTATCAAAGAATGATTAATCAAGTTTTGAAGTTCAAAATTGGAAGGAATGTGGAGACCTATGTGGATGACATGGTCGTAGAAACACCAAGGGGAGCTTCATGATAACATATAGATTTATACATTTTAGACCCTCTATGTTTAGTATTTAATACATCTCTCTACCATTCTTAGATTAGATACTATCTTTATGTGTTATTTGGATTATTATGCTTTAATAAGATTAATATTAAATTGTTGGGTTTCTTAATTATAATTTTTATTCTATTTCAGGCTCAAGTCCAAATAAAGTTAGAACGGTCCTTATGTTATAATTTATGAAGCCCAATATGCAAGAGATTCGGGCTAAAATTAAAGGGGCCCGTAAAGTCCAAGAAAAAGATGAGAAAACCCTAAGAAAAGGAGGGAGGAAGATTAATAAAAGGAAGAGAGATCAAATTTGAGAAAGAGGCTACGTTTCCAAAATTAAGAAGAGCAAGACATGTTTACTGTTCATTGTGGTTATTGTTCATCGCAGTTACAGAGAGATTTTCGTGAAATTATGGAGGCATTACGAGATTTTGTAATGACAGCTTAAACACCTTGTAATCGGTCCGGGGGAAGATGCTTCCAGGGTAATTCAGAGTTCCAGAGTATCATTTAATTCGAGTTGTTTTCTAATTTTCATATTTAATTGCATGAGTTTATGAATTGAATGTTTATTCAATTGATTGGGTTTTTGAGATTGAACTTAGATATGATTGGTGATTGTTAATTAAATTTATCTAGATATCTCTATTAAATTGTTTTCAAATTTGGATTTTTCATGGATTAATGGATTACCGTGATGTTCACGGGTCTTAAATTAAGTATGAGTTGTTAGATTAGACGATCGTCTAGAAAACTTATTCATACTTAATTGAATTTTAACAGGTTGTTAGTAGGTGACCGAATCTGATTTGGGATTCTAAATTAGAATTCAATCAAGGGATTAGAATATCAATTCAGAAATATTAGAAAGAATGAGGAAGAATTAAATTGGAGCATCAACCCTAGGCTGATTACGTTTTCTCATTATTGTTTGCATTCAAATTCATTTAGTTTAATTGCTTTTGAAATTTTCGTTAAACATAAAAACCACCCTTTTTTCCACTTTAATTATATTTAGTGGGTTCTTAATTTTGATTTGACGATTAGGGCTTCCTTGGGAGATGACCTAGTGAGCACTATATTGCTTTCTAGTTTAAATTAATCTTGGCCGGTTTGACGATAGTCGCGAATTTACCAAGATTTTGGCGTCGTTGCTGGGGGAGGCCAATAGTCGTTACAATTAGAATAGAAATTCATTGATTGACTGCTATCTAATTCTGTTTTTCTGTTCTGTTTTCAGTGCATAATTTAGCAATTTCGGTTTGAAAAACACTGTTCACGGTTATTGTTCATCAGATTTTTGTTCTCTGATTAGGTTGAAATTTGGTATCCAAGAGTTTTGGGTCTTCTAAGAAATACTCACAAACTTTGGTAGTGATCTAGGCCGGATTTTTGCCAAATTCTATCTTTTTGACCACACTTTTAAATTTTTAAGTATTTTTTCCCCGATTTTTCATGTTTTTCATTGCTGTTTAGTTTCGTTTTCAATAGTTTTTGTGTAATTGCATTTTCTTTCACTGATATCATTGCATGACCAGATCATCCACAAGTAATTTAGTTGAATTTGATCCAGAGATAGATAGAACTTTTCATAAATGAGTTATGATTCATCGATACAAGGATAGGATAGAGGTAGAACCTTCTATTTTTGAACTTATTAGTGATTTACAAGATAGTTTTGATAGTTTTGAGTAGCTTGAGAATTTTGAAAATATGGCAAATAATAATAATGATGCTAAGATACTTAAGGAATTAGCAGCATCTGATGAGAATTTAAAACATAACTGCATAACATATCCTAAAGTGCATGCTAATTTTGAGCTTAAATCTGGATTGATACATTTGTTGCCCAAGTTTCATGGACTTACAGGTGAAGATCCTAATAAACATCTTAAGGAATTTCATATTGTTTGTTCCACCATGAAGCCTCAAGAAATTCCAGAAGAACAAATTAAGCTTAGGGCATTCCCCTTCTCACTGGATGGAGCAGCAAAGGATTGACTTTATTACCTTCAACATACTTTCGTCACAACCTGGAATGATTTGAAGAGATCATTCTTAGAAAAGTTCTTTCTAGCATCAAGAACTGCTGCCATCTAGAAGGATATTTGTGGCATTAGACAGAATCATGGAGAGACTTTACATGAATACTGGGAGAGATTTAAGAAATTGTGTGCAAATTATCCTCACCATGGATAGGAGAATGATAGATGCAGCTGCTGGAGGAGCTCTAGTAGACAAGACACCCACTGCGGCCAGGGATCTAATTGCAAATATGGCTCAGAATGCACAACAGTTTGGTACCAGAGAAGCAGGTACCACCAGGGTAGTGAATGAACTCCAATCATCAACTGACTAACAGAGAATAGAGAACAAAATAGAAGAGTTAACATGATTAGTGAGACAGTTAGCATTAGGACAGAAGCAAATTTCTGCCACTGTCTGTGGTATATACACCTCATCCATGAACCCTATAGATCAATGTCCTCAACTGCAGGATACTACTGAGACATGTGCTAGAGTCTTTTTTGGTAGGCCATTCCAACAGCAACAACCGAGGTATGATCCCTTTTCCTCAATATATAATCCTGGGTGGAGGGAGGATCCAAATCTAAGGTATAGAGCCACTTCTAGCCAACAGCCACAACAACAACATAATTAGCCAAGATATAATTTTCCTGGATCAAGTAATCAATAGCAGCATACAATGCCGTTCCAACCACAGCAGCTTTCAAAACCTGATTCCAGCCTTGAGGATTTAGTGAAGCAGTTGGCAACCAATAGCCTTCAATTCCAGCAAAGGATTGAAGCTAGCATTCAGAATTTGGAGACATAGATTGGTTAACTCACCACCCACATTAATGAGATAAAAAGACAAGGATCCGGACAGTTACCTTCTCAATCTGTTCCCAATCCAAGAGGTAATGTAAGTGTTATTACTTTGAGAAGTGGGAAGGAGTTAAAAGATCCAGCAAACCCTTCAACAAAATTAGTACGGAATGATGAGCAACTCCCTTCAAATCGATCATCAAATCATGAACCAAAAGTTGTAGATTCCACCCATAGACCCCAACCATTTCCGAATAGAATGACTCAGTCCAAGAAACATGCTGTGGTAGAATTGGAAAAAGAGATCATTGATACATTCAAGAGAGTAGAGGTGAACATCCCTTTATTAGAGGCCATCAAGCAGATTACTAAGTATGCTAAGTTTCTAAAGGAATTGTGCACCAACAAGAGGAAGTTGAGGGGGAATGAGAAAATCAGTTCGGGAAGAAATGTGTCAGCATTGATCCAGCCAGCAATGCCCACTAAGTGTAAGGATCCTGGGACATTTATCATACTTTCCACTATAAGAGAACTTCAATTTACTAATGCTATGTTGGATTTAGGTGCTCCAATAAATGATATGCCTTACTTTGTTTATTCTTCCTTGCAGATTGGAGAGCTAAAACCTACAGGTGTGGTGGTTCAATAGGCAAATAGGAGTACAACATATCTCATAGGAGTCTTGGAAGATGTTCTAGTAAGAGTAAAGAACCTCATTTTTCCTGCTAATTTCTATATCTTAGAGATAGAAGATGATAAGGTAAGTCGACATGCACCATTAATTCTAGGTAGACCTTTCTTGAAAACTACTAAAACTGTGATTAATGTTCATAATAGTACTTTAACTCTGGAATTTGGGGATGATGTTGTTCATTTCAATATACTAGATGCCATAAACATCCCTCACAGGATCATTCTGTTTTTCAAGTAAATAAGCTAGATTTTCCAGTTGAGGATTTATGTGATGATGATTTGTGTATTGACTTGTTTTCTGCATTTCCCAATTTTATTAGCTTAGATGATACAATTACTTGTTCTGTAATTGAGGATTATGTGAAATGTGATCAGTATGATGAAGCTCCTCATTCAGATTCTATTCATTTTGTGGATGACAAGTGTTGTAGTGAACAAGTTGAAAGTATTACAAAGATAACACCTACAAGGATGGTTCCTTCCATTCAAAAACCACCTACACTAGAGCTTAAACATTTACCAGATAATCTGAAGTATGCTTATTTGGAAGAAGGAAATAAATTACCAGTGATCATAGCCAACAACCTCTAACCTGAGCAAGAAGCTAATTTTCTTAGTTTATTACAGGATAATAAGAAAGCAATTGGGTGGACATTAACATATATCCTTGGGATCAGTCCTTCCACATGCATGCATGGGATCCATTTTGAAGATGGAGCTAAAACGGTAAGGCAGAGTCAAAGAAGGCTTAGCCCCATGATTCTGGATGTTGTGAAGAAAGAGGTAAGTAAACTACTTTCTGCTGACATTATTTACCCTATTTCTGACAACAAGTGGGTGAGTCTTGTACAGGTTGTTCCAAAGAAGACAGACTTCACAGTTGTCAAATATGAGAAGAATGAACTCATCCCTACTAGAGTGCAAACTAGCTGGAGAGTTTGTATCGATTACAAGAGGTTAAATCAAGCGACAAACAAAGATTATTTTTCCTTTCCATTCATCGATCAGATGCTAGAACGGCTGGCAGGTAAGGCAGGTAACTCATATTTCTGTTTCTTAGATGGATATTCAAGTTATCACCAGATTCATATAGCGTCAGAGATCCAGGAAAAGACCATATTTACTTGCTCATTTGGTACGTTGCATATAGAAGGATGCCCTTTGGACTTTGTAATGCTCCAAGTACTTTCCAGCGATGTATGGTAAGCATTTTCTATGATCTTTTGGAACATTGTATGGAAGTATTCATGGACGACTTTACTATTTATGAGACCTCATTTGATGAATGTTTAGATAATTTAGGAGGTGTTTTGCAGAGATGCATTGAAAAGAATCTTGTTTTGAATTTTGAGAAGTCACTACAAAAAAAGGGGCTATTGAGACACATTTATTAAGGCGTTTTAAAATTAAATGTCGTAAAAGCCTCCTATTAATACATATATGAAAATGTCTCTAAAAAGAAATATATAGATACTTTTATGTGCCTTAATAGATTAAAAAACGCCTCAAAAAGTTTTAATTTAAAAATAATTTATAAATCTGCTTTATTCATAATTAAAAAAATATATATTTTTAAAAAATCCTCTTAACATTTAATGCTAAATTAAAATTCATAAAACATGATAGAAATTTTTTTTTAATTATCAATTCTTTTAGATTTTCTTATTTATTTTCACAAAAAAAAAAAAAAAAAGAAAAAAAATCAATTGGATTTTGTTGACTTGGCATGAGTAAATTACATACCTTTATTGAGAAGCCATCATCTTTTCAAATTAATATAATTCTCTTTTATTTAACATATGAAAAATGTTACTTACCAAAAAAAAAAAAAAAGAAAAATGTTAATTATTTTCCTTTTAAAATTTACTATAATTTTTCATTTCTCTCAATAGTATAATTAATTATTTCTTATTTATTCTTTTTTTAATATTACCATTATTATTATTTCTCCTTTTGCTTCTGTAAAAGGAAGGAGAAAACATTCTATTGGCTAATGTTTCCTAACATGGAT
>JAXGGT010000002.1:3403243-3419964 GCA_035583425.1 Marsdenia floribunda
AAAATAAGTGGTGAAAATTCCCCGTGGGGATCCCCGATCCCCAACGGGGCGGGGATGGTATGAAAAAAAAATTCCCCACGGGGGATGGGGAATATATGTGAGAACCGGGGATGGGGATGGGGGAAGGAGTCCCCGTATATCCCCGTCCCCATTGCCATCCCTATTTATCGCTTTACTTAGAGCTCTTTGAATTTATTCTGATTTAAGCATCAGAGGAGCCGTTTGAGGAATCTCCCTAGTTTTGACTTTGCTTTGCAGGATAAAGAACTTTGCTCAGGAAGCGAACGAGGGAAATCAATCAGAAAGGACCGATTTGCCCTCAACCCATGTTAATCTCCACATCATCTAGATTTATTTATTTATTTATTTTATGAAATATATAATTTATTCAAATTAGAGTGTGGTTTTATTTATTTAATATTATATATAATTAAAGTGTTTTTAAGTTGAAATTAAAATATTCTTTGATTAAAGAATAACTAATAAATATTAGTTGCAAAGTATCGAAGGAAAAAATATCAAAAAAAAAAAAAAAACTTTAATTTTATAATATGATATCGACGAAATATATATATATATATTAATTTAAAGTCCGGAAAACATATATATATAAATGATACTTAGATACCACTAGAGAATATTATAAGCTGTCAACCTTTTAGATTCTGAATTTGATTAGTCATTCCAAAGAGACGAGAATCAATACTCTAGCTAGTCACCACCTCAATTAAATATATATATAAATATATTTCATGATTTGAAAAAAGGAAAAAAAAAAAAAAAAAACACACTTTAAAGACAGCTTTATTTTAACCATTAAGAAACCACAAATTAAACAAGTTTCTGAATCATAACTATACATGTATATATATATATATATATATTGTGTGTGTATAGGAGGAAATAAAAATATGTGGGCCTATATATATATGTGGGGTGTGGAGATGATTTTTTTTTTTTTTTTTTAATGGAAAGAAAAAAAAAGAAAGAAAAGGAAAAATATATATATATATATATATGTGTGTGTTCCAAACAAAGATGATGAATCTGGATTAAAAAAGAGAAAAAAAGTAAAAGGAAATTTGCTGTTTCCTGTTTGCTTGTTTCCCAAATGTACGTTGAAATAGAAAATTAGCAAAAGACACTTGGATTCTTGCTTATCCTGTCTTCTGGTTCCTTAGACACAGCTATATATAGCCCCGGCCGATCGAAAACCTCCAAAAACAACAGTGAGGCTAAGCGCTTAACTGGATTGACGGGCGAGTACAGTACACTCTATACATACACTCAAATTTAACACACCTTCATAACACCCGGCCGGCCGGGGACAACACGCCATGGATGTATATCTATATATATATATAAAAGTTCATGAAATTAAACTACTACTACTACTACTCTCTCTCTCTCTATATATATATATCTTCAATATCTAACTGTAAATATAATCATTAGAGAACTAGAAGAATCTGCATTTTGTTTATCCGACAAAGAATCCATTTTCTTACTTTGGGTGTGCACAAATGGATCATGCCCATCAGTGAGGCTAAAATAATAATAATAATAATGATAATGAAGAAATACATTGTCAAATACCAATATTAGGTCATCATTAATTCATCGCCAAGAAACACGATTTTATGTATGATAAGATGTTTTATCCATGATCTCCATTCATTGCTACCAAACCAATATAACTGGTCCCTAGCTCGTTGTTTTTTAATTTTTTTCTCCCTTATATGTTATATCATGTCTAGCGTGATTGAACATATATGTGTACATATATATATATATATATATATATTACATAGATCAAACAATCTATTCACGCTTCTTCTTTTTTCAATCTATTTTGTAACATGATATATATACAAGTGTGTGTGTGTGTATATATATATATACACGGAGAGATATATGGGGAAAGAACAGAAATTGTAAAGAATTTTATATAGAATTGAGCGCTATATATATATATATCTCCAAAAGGGTAAAAATTAATGACAAATTAAAAACAAAATAAAACATGTTTAGTCCAATTTCTTTGGAAAAACATTCAATTTTGAGTATTGATTTAACTAATGCAAACAATTTTAGACAGTTCTTGATCGATTAACCACATCCATCCGAATCTATAATATATATATATATATAATAATGATGATGATGAGAAAAACCTGCATAAAAATATAGGAGAGAGAATGGGCATGGATCTTCCTTTCTGCTGTGGCGCGGGCATCAAATAAGAATTAACTAGCTAGCTAGCTAGAGGAAGGAGAAGAAGACTCGGAGACGACCTCAGTTTCATCAACTTCTTTTCTGTGGAAGTTCCTGTGACAGCCGCAAGCCGCACAGACGAGCTCCCCACCTGTTCCTTCCTCTCCGCTGGCCATGAACTCCCGGCAGCCGTCCACAGCGTAACCTCCTAAACTGGCTGCATGGTTCTTCTGGCACTCCGCGTATCTCACGCTCCTCCCCATCGAACCACTCGAATTTCTCCGAGATCCATCTTTTCTCACTACTATCTGTCTCTTCTTCATGCTCTCTAGCTATATATATACCTACCTTCTTCTACTGTAATTATAAACCCTAACAACAATAATAATAAATTAAATCTCCCGAACATATATAAAAACACTCCAATTAAAAAGAAGTTCGGTGATGATTCTGGACTTTGTGGTTTCCCTTTGGTTAAGATGAGGAGATGAAAGGTCTGATACCAGAAACAAAGAAAAACCAGAAAAGGGAAGAAAGTTTTCCAGTGGGTTGACAATATGTGACCTAACCCTAGCATGTGTATATAATATATGTATATATATATATATATATATATATATATATGAATAAAAATTTTTAATATATTTGCGTAAATTAATTTCCACTTGGAAAAGTAGCAAGAGAATAAACAAGAAACAAGGATCTGAACTCACTGGAGAAGCATTAATATTTCAATAATTGTATACTCTATTCTTTCGTATGTATAATTTAGGAGCTGATCCTATCGAAATGCATCAAGGACCACTTCCTTTTGTAGCCAGTATCAATGCGCCACGTCGCCAATGGTGTTGTACCTTCATCCTTTGGTCCAAAATATTATTATTATTATTATTATTATTGTATGCCTACAGCATGTAGCTGCAATTCTATTTTATTTTTTAATTTTTAATTTTCTTTGAAAGAGACTTGGTTAAAAGTAAATCCTGAAACGACTAATTAATTAATAAACCTTATCTTGACGACTTTTAATTAGCATTTTCAGGGAAAAAATACAAAAAAAAATAATAATAATAAAAAAATAAGAATCGACAGTGGAAATGATCGTTCACCTGCCCTTTCATAATTTTATTTTTTTATTTTTTATTTTTTTTCCAAGAGGAAATTAAATTAAAAGTCGCCAACCCTAATCTGAGGGTAAAGCTTTAATTATTAATTAATTAGTTTGCTTTACTGGCTATAGCAAGAAAGGAAAAAAAAAAAAAAAAGGTGCATGATTGATTTATATATCTCTAATTCTTGAATTTGTGGGTCCTAAATGATATTTAAATGGGGATGTTAGGATGGCCCTTGAAACTGTGTGTCAACAACTCTTGTCGTTTCAAAATTTCTCTGGAAAAATAAAAACCTCTCTTGACTGTGTGATGATCATATTCTGCTGGGAAAAAAAAAAAAAAAAATTATGATAATCTTAATTAATTCTCTCTTAGCATACTGTTAATTAATTTCCAGCGCGCGGGATTCCGGCCGGCCGGTCGTCATCACCACTGATCAAGGGCATGCAGTTGTTTATAATTAGCTCGATAATGTAATATATATATATATATATATATATATATGCCTCGAAAACAAGTTTATGTTCTTCAGTACTGCAGGGAGGAGTTGCAAATATATATATATATATATATATATAGATTTATTTTGAATTTGGGGGAGAGAGAGTGAGAGAGAAGGTAGAGAGAATCGTCCACCAAGTGCGGACGAGCAGACATTGACAAACGCACGAAGCAGCTATTTATCAAAGGCATGTGCGGATAAGTGGCTTATTGATCTAGCTGTTTTTACAGGAAGAGTGAAAGGAAATAATTTTATATAATATATATATATATGTATGTATATAGTGCCTTTTCGTAAATGAAGAAAGAAAGAGAGAGAGAGGAGGTGGAGAAAAGGGACAAGAAAGCAAGAGTGGTGTTAAATCAATTAGATGTTTAAATGTCAATATATATGTGTATTTTGATGTAAAATTTCCAAATCCAATTTCAAAAAATATGGTACAATTCTTAAGATAATTTTCCTTAATTTGGAAATGATGTGATTCTATAATACTTTCTCTAATAAGTTTTCAAGAAATTATGATTTTTTTTTTTTTTTAAATTATTATTTTTTTAAAGAGGATTGTGTCAGGCTTGTTATGGTGATTCGAATTATAATTTAGCTAACTATAAGGTGTGTTATAGTGGTTGTTCACCTTATCTCTTAATTAATTATAAGGTTTGAACCCCGTTCATGAGAATGAAACACATTTTGTGGCCTCTCATTTATCTCTAATGGGAGAGCATACGTAGCAAAAGAGATTAGTCACTACTATGGAGCAGTGGATACTCTTAATTAAGACAATATATATATATTATGATCTAACTATAAGTCATAGATGAAATTATTTACCACTGAATTATCACTTATTTATCAACTTTTATTTATTTATCTATTTCTTTTTTTTTTTTTTTAGCAACATTTGAGAGAGTGTTACACAAGGGATTAATATTTAATAATGTCACATGTAATCTTAATCAATTGAATCTCAATCAATTATTCTACATTGTAATTTTAAAAATAGGAAAATTAGTGGATTTGGTTTCTAATCTTTTAATCATTAATTAGTAGGATTGGTTCATTTTCTTTATTTTTTATTTAGTAATTCCTTAATGTATAATAAGTTAGTGCATTTGGTCATTTTCTTCACAAATTTTCACTTGCCTAAACAAATATTTTGTGAAGAAAAGGACCAAATACACTAACTTATTATACATTAGGGAACTACTAAATAAAAAATAAAGAAAA
The DNA here is from genome assembly GCA_035583425.1 of Marsdenia floribunda. NCBI lineage: Eukaryota > Viridiplantae > Streptophyta > Magnoliopsida > Gentianales > Apocynaceae > Marsdenia > Marsdenia floribunda. The sequence continues at coordinate 3,408,299 of JAXGGT010000002.1, forward strand.
TTGACCAATCACATTAAAGTCATAAATACTAGGGATCAAATTCACCAATTTTCCTTTATAAATATTAGGCATTAATTTATTTTTCATGAAATCTTGGAGCTCCGTGCATGTATTCTACAATTTTATAAACTTATAATGATGGTCACCCATTAATTATAGAGTAGGATCATTCATCGTTAAATTATCATTTACTTTTCTTGTTGTACGTATATCTTAATTTATTCTCACCTTAAAATTTATTTTTGTTGCAAAAAGTTAATAATAAATAATAAAATAATTATAAAAATAATACAAAGATTTACTTGGTTCGATTAATATAATCTATTTCATAACTAAAAAAAAAAAAAAAAAAAAGTGATATTCTTATTCTTATAAAAATAAAAATAAAAATAGAATTCACCTTCTTTAATTTAAAATTTATATACTATTACATAATTTGACTTAAATAATACAAAGACTAAAAGTTGATTGAAGGGCTGGAAAACACGGTACAAAAGTTTTCTCTTCAATTTTTTTTTTTTCCCCTCTCCAAAATATGAAAAAGAAAAGGATAAAAACAATTGAAAAAGTTCAAAAGATGCCAATAGGTAAAACCCATCTGGAAAAAAAAAAAAGAGGAATTATTTAAAAGGAAAAATAATAATAATAATAATCTGTAAAGTCTTGCTTACAACTTAATTTGTACAAAATTCTTTTTTCTTCGAAATGATATAACTACCCTTTTGCATCAAAAGATCAAAATATGGTCAAACAAACCCCAAAAAAAGGCAAAGAAGGGAAAGAAGAGGTGTCTATAATTAATTGGAAGAATATATATCTATATCTATATATATATACAAACCTCATGAATCATGAGTGATCTTAAAGATTCAATTAATTAAGCAAGCAACAAAAGTACCCTCCCTACCCCCCTCCCCCTCCTCTCTCTCTCTCCAACCCACCATTCTTTCAATTCTTTCCTTTAATAATTTTGGTCAATATTTCTTGAACAAGGCCAGCTTCATCTTCACTTTGATTGGGGCTTAACATGTCGTTTTAATATCATTTCATGCTGTATTTTCTGCTCCTAAAGAAGGTGGTTAGTGATGGCAACTTTCCAGCCTACACTTATGACCTGCCTCATCAGGGTTGTTGAGCTCACAATTTCCCTCCATTCCATCTCTTCTCCAATTTTATAATAAATATTATAAGAAATTAATATTAAAAAAAAAAAAATTCAAATCAAACTTATATACATATTTATTTATTTTAACTTGGAATATGAATCAAAATTAAATATGTAATTTTACTTTAACATCAATATTTAAATAATAAAGTGGTATTTTGATTAACGTAACTTCTTTTACTTAGGTTTCTTCACTTAACTTGTCAAGTGAGAGGTTCTAATTAAGTTCGACTCACGTTAGAGATGATTTTGTACCGTATTTTAGCCATATATTATAAATTTAAGGTCTTTTCCCATAAATTCATCGATCCTAGATTAATTAGTGAAGATATCGAATTACAAAAGAAAAAAAATTAAAATTAGTTCTTCTTCCAACTGCCTAAGCTATATATTAAGTGGTAAAATTTTTAATTATTTTGGGTGGAAGAGCAAAATGGCCATATATATATATATATATGGCCTACCAACATTTTTATGATGTATAATTTACAACATGTGATTACATATACATATAATACAAGGAAAAACAATGGTAAGAAAGAAAAAAAGAAAGCAAATTCGTATATAAGCCTTCAAATTAATATGTATACTGATCAGACCACACACTGAGATCTAATCATCATATAGTAAATTTTTATTTAAAAAAGAAACTATGAAAATAGCATGAATGAATGCAATACTTAAACGTCTCAATCATACTTTAAGAGAGACAAAAGAAAAAAAAAAAAAAAAAAAAAAAGGAAAAAAGAATTGATTCAAATCTTTATTTCAATCGATCAAATAATATGAATTCGTGTATATACACATAATACATCTATAAAGTGATAAATTTGATAATATTAGGATTATGAGAGAGGGTCAAACACACACCCCACCCCCTCCCCATTTATTATTGTTGCAAAACTTTGATAATTATCCCATTGATAATTAGAAGAGTGATGAATCCCTCATGTACATTTTTATTTTCCTTTAGTGCATCAAGTGTCATTAATAGATTTCAATTATGAATGTCACTTTAGCTAGGTAGATTCTTTTTGGGAAGTTATAAGCTCTATTCCCCAAATTTTTTTAAATTACTACATACATGAGTATAATTTCAAACCAGAAGAGCACTTTATCAACTGACGTATGCCCTAAAATTTACATGTATATTTGTTTAATATGCAATATTATAAGTTCCAATTTCAAGGGAAAAAAAGAATAAAAAATTCCCGCAAGGGGTGGCCGAGTTGGTGGAGCAGGGTGCCTGGCGACCGCAAGGTCCCTGGTTCGAATCCTGCCAACGCTTTCTCGGTCGAGCCTGTCACACAGGGTTTGCCAACTGTGGTTTATCCGGCTGGCATGGTTTGCAGGCTATTGCGCTCGGCCCGGGGGTTTACCCAGTGCGCACCCGAAGGGTAGCGGTTGCGGGTTCCCACGTCATCAAAAAAAAAAAAAAAAGAATAAAAAATGGAAACTTCCCTTCCCTATATTAAGGTATGGACAATTACATAAGTTGACCTAATGGAGATTTAGGCCCTATACCCCAACGAGTTCAATAGTGGGCTCCAAGCTTGGGCCTAATTAACCGCTCAAGTGTTTTCTTCTTTTTTTTTTTTCCATTTTTTGAAAAGTGATATTTTTGCTTTTAACTCATTTCGAACTTATGATTTTTTTGATTATAAGTAAAAATTACTATCAACTAAACTATACATTCTTGACCTTCTTCTTCTATCTCATAGCCCTATTTTTGTTTTTCAATAGAAAAATTCAATTATAATTGAGTTAAACTATATAAAATTTAAGTTACTCATAATTATCATACCAAATGCTTTTATATACATAAATAATATTTAACCTAATCTAAATCGGTCAAACTATACGGAGTTGAGTGTATGGGGAAAAAAAAGGCATGTTTATGTTCATGGCTAACGCTCGTAAAGAAAAGCTGATACAAGAAAGGAGTGATATGGTTGAATCTCACAATTCTATGATTGGGGCATTTAAAAGGAAAAAAAGTGTGTAGATTTACACGTGATAATTATATATATATATAATCTTATTTTGGTAGTTTTGACTCAAATTCAACACTAATAACCCATTGTCAAAAACATCCAATACATCTCAAAAATTTGGGAAAAGAAAATATATACATACATATATATATATATATATAGAAATGAGCTATTATTATTCACTATATATAATTCAGACATAGGGAAAAGTATATATAGATAGAGTTAGTTTGAACAAAATAATTGCATGTATATATATATAGAGATAAGTCATGTCACAACATTTTTTTTTTTTTTTAAATTCAATTTAGGTCAAAATAGAGGTGTAGGTATAGTGTGGTTTGTTCTAGTTATCAATAATCATGCCCACAAAAAGAAGTTGGGGGTGGGGGGGAGGGGTTGGTGTTAGGGGTTGGGGGTGGGTGGGGAACGTAAAATAGTTTTGATGATTTTTTTTTTTTCCCTAATAGGTTGTTTCTATAATGAGGAAGAGTAGAAAAAAGACTCAACGATTAGAAGAATTTTAATCTAATTAAAAGTTTTATAATATAACATAAACTTAATATATAAGTTTAGTAAAAGTTAGGATATCTTTTAAAATTTTTAGTAGAATCATGAGTCTATTTTTCATGTCTAAGATGATCATGAAGTTTATAAATAATCATTGTTGCTGTTTAGGATTATCATAGAAATATTCAAATTATCAATAGTATTATTTTTTAACTCTAAGATCAGTTGGTAATTTTTTTTTTTTTTTTTTTTGGCTTAAATGAGATTACGGGTTCGAAACCATATTCATAAATACAACAATTTAAAAACTTGAGTTAGAACTTACCTCCCGAAAGGGACTTACCTGGAGTGAGAATTAGTTTGAATGTAAACATAAGTTAAAGACCTATGCAAGATACCTCTGGAAAGGAATTTATTCGACTCGAGTAGGGATTCGTCTGAATGGCGGTATTATTTAAATGTACTGTCTGTATAGTTAATATTTTAAGTTGGAATTTATTTAGTATATACAAAGCAAATAATAATAATAATATATATATTTTTTATTCTTGAATTTAATTTTCAAGAATATTCTTCGGATATTAATATTTTAAGTGTGGTATATGGTCATGTCATACAAAAGTCATGTATTAAACAAGGTTTATAAATATTTTTTCTTGAATGTGAATTGTGGTAGAAATTAAAGAGATTTTGTTTCATATTTGGACTAATAATTAAGGACTTCAACTCTTCATAGATTATAGATATTTCGTAGCAATATTGTCAATCGAATTGACTGGCTTTAAATGACTTGGTATTCAAGTAATTGAATTGGACTACATGTGTCTTAAAACTTATTTTATGCCATACCACTTTTAAATATTATTATTTTTAACTATATATATATTAAAAATACGTACAAATTAATATATTTTTCTATTTAAATCTCTCACCTTCCTTTTTATTTTATTTTATTTTATTTTATTTGTAAATGCCTTTTTTTTTATTGTAAATGCTTTGTTTTTCCACATGATGACTAGATTGTCATATACCCATTTTTAGGGTTAAAAAGTCAATGTAAAAATCCAATTTGGTTACATAAATTGATCATGTATTTGAATTCCTTTTGACCAAAACCCTCCACTTGGAGTAGAAAATTGGAAACCCTCAACTACAATTAAGTCTAGATTCGATCCGAGTTGTGCCCACAAAATTTAATTCTCAGAGAAAAAAATTTCATTCTAACTCTCGTATGTCATTCATAACATGTATCGAACTCATAACAAATCGCATATTACTTGTATTAAGGTAAAGCATCCTATTTTGATTTGAATAAGAATAAAATTTACCTCTTTCTATGAAAAAACAAAAAATGATAATTTCTTTTTTTAAAAAAATAATAATAATAAATATTGGAAATATAATTATTATTATTATTATCTCAATAGTGTAAAAGCAAAAAATGTACGTTGTGAGAGAAAGGGCCCCCATATGATATGATATCTTCACAATGTGGTTTTTGAGAAAGTGAGAGTAGAGAAGACAAATAGCATCTCTCAGACTCAGCTCAAACCCCTATTAATAATAATTGATTGTGGTCTGTGAGTAAAGGCCCATCAATCAGTAAACTACAAATGTCTTTTAGTTCTCGACAATTTAGATTCTTTTGATGGGTTGTTTTCAATGGGCCAAACAAAAAAGCCCCATTCAATATTTAAAGCCATATATTACTTAATAGTTTTGCCTCACGTTCTGGGCCCCCAATGTTTTTACTCTACCACTCAAAAAACATTTCAATTCTCGTAGTATTTTGTGGGCCCATTAGACTCCTAGATAGGTGGAAGCTGTGCCTTAGGCCTGGCCCAGTTTTGACATGGTCTGGTCTTATTATCACGCCTTTATTTATTTATTTTTGAATGCTAAAAGTATATTTTACATTGAGAAAAGTAAAATTAATGGTCGTATGCTTCTCGCCTTTGTGCGAATGATACCGAGTTTGAATCTCGAATGTTATCTCATATTACCAGAAAATTAATGGTTTTAGTCTCTATATTATTATATCAAGAATGTATACCTTAGTTGGTAGTAGTCTTACTTATGATTCGAGAAGTCATGAGTTCGAGACACGATAGAGGTAAAATGCCTCAAATTTCAAAGAAAAAAAGGTCTCTATATTATATTATTTGTTTGGATAAATGAATTTTTATTTTTATTTTTTGGACAATTGAATCACCATTTTATTTTCAATTGGATAAAAAGGTCCTTTTAGCAAAATCTTAATCATTTTTAGTCACCAAAATTTCAGTGTGTCAAACACGCGTATATACCATGAAAGCATTTTTATCATTTATAATTTCATTAACTAACTAAAATCTTAATATGTGAATTGGTTAATAGAATTATAAATAACAAATATTGCCCTTCATAGAACAAACACATACTTGACACATGAATTTCAGTGGTTAAAATAATAAAAAATTGATTGAAAGGACTCTTTTATCTAATTAAAAATAAAATAAAATATAATTATTTTAAAAAAATAAAAATAAGGGCTCGCTTGTCTAAATAATAAAAATCACCAATTTTCTTAATTATTAATTTTAACATTATTAGTTTATTATTTTGTAAGTCAAGAAAGATAATATTATGGTCATATTAGTGGGTCATAATTTATCATCCCATCTAGACATGACCGTACACCTCTAAAGTTTCTTGTATGTAATGTATGTAAGGTTAGTGGTGGTGAGATGTGGGGTTTGGGGATAAAATGGAGTTTTTGTATAAAATCATTTATTATTATTCTTTCTTTTTTTTTTTTTTTTTTTAAATCGTGTTTAATTCTACTTTTAAAATAGACTCTCAATATAATCTAAATGCATGCTCATCCTTTAAATAAGATGTTAATTAAAAAATATATATGTATATTAGAAAGGCCCAAGGGCGCTATATTCTAGGCACTTCTTTTTACATTATTTCGGAAACCTAAGGACTCAATCGTATGGATATGTAAAATACAGGATTTCTCATCCTAGAAGGAAAGGGAGGGGAAGGGATACTCAATTTAAGTGAGTAAACAGAATTTCATACTCGATCTCATAGATACATATAGAATTCTGCGGAAAGCCGTATTCGATATACCGATTCGATCCGAGCTCTTGGAATTGACTAATAATACGATAACTCCAATAATCCAATTGCTGAATTAATTGAGATATGTAATAATTCTTACCCGAAAAAAAAAAAAAAGAAGTTGCCAGAATTCATGTTGTATAGTTGAAAGAGGGCGACCTCCTTGCTTCTCTCTTGAAAGTTCTTCAACGTGCATTTCTACACACGTCTCTTTTTCGGAGGTCTACAACCATTATGTGGCATAGGGGTTTCCCCCTCATCTTAGAAGAAGAGTGGGTATTGTGGATTTTTTTCATTGAAGTTGGATTGCAAAATTTCAATATTAAAGATAAAATTTTGAATGTTGTAAAAAACAAACAATGTTAATTTTGAAGGATTTTAAAACAATTTTATGTAAAAAAATACACTCAATGAGTGCATTCAAATTAGATTAAAACTATATTTCAATAATATTATTAAAGATGAAATATGCTTTTTAGAAACTCAAATTCATATCGTTTTGAAATCACAAGTAGAGTTTTTATCAATCGATTTAAACCTTTTTTGTGTCTTTGTTCAAAACAAAATTAAATCACCTATTTTTAAAATTTTAAAATATATAGTATTTAAATTTTCATTTACAATATGTTTAACTAACTTATATTAATAATAAGAATAGTGTCGTAATCTCCTCAATAAATTTTGAATATCAATGTTGAATTTTGAAATGTGATTTAATATTATATGTATATTCTCAAGATTTTTAATTAAAAAATTAAATGGGAGTAGCTAGGTAAATATAGACCTTTTTTTTTTTTTTTTTGTAACCCAATATTTTTATCAACTAATTCGGGAGGGATTTATGAAGGTATACCCCCAAAGATTGACTAAAATTTGATACAAGGTTGTCATGGTGAGAATTGAACCCAGTTCTTGCAGATGAAAACACCTAAGGGAGTCACACCACTAAATACTACATTGTTCTCAAATAGTTTAGACTTTAGAATCCCACTACAGGTGTATAACCCTAATATATATGATAATATCATTCAACGAGCCCTCTAAACATTTTCAGACCATTAAATTTGACTATGGGCTAAACTTATACTTGATGTGGTTTTGTAAGTTATTCGAGCCCAATAAGTACGATCCAAATATTTTTCCTATACTGTTTTTATCTCTTTCAATAGCCCAATATATCCGGCTTGAAATAATTGTTTTTTTATATAATTTTATTTTGTTTTTAAATTTTCATTTTTATTTCTAACCTCATTCGAACTTCTAATTTCTTAGTGATTGTTACAGTATTCATGTTGCTTGAAATAATGGTTTTTTTTTTTTTTATTTGAAAATTGAGGTTTTTTGGTTTCAAAAAAAAAAAAAAAAAATTGAGCTAAGCCTTCTTTTTTTTTTTTTTTTTTTTTCGAAAAATTTGAAATTTTTTTCGTCTTTGTCGTGTCTCGAACTCATGACCTTTCGGATCATAAGCAAGGATAAGCAAGGATGCTACTATTGAGCTAATCATTCTTTTTTTTTTTTTTTTCAAAAAATTTGAGACTTTTTTCTTCTTTGTCGTGTCTCGAACTCATGACCTTTTGGATCATAAGTAAGCATAAGTAAGGATGCTACTACTGAGCTAATCCTTCTTTTTTATTTTTTCGAAAAATTTGAGACTTTTTTTGTCTTTGTCGTGTCCCGAACTCATGACTAATCCTTCTTAACATGCTTAATAATTGAATTTTGTAATTTTAAAAACAATAATTACAAAACTTTGGTGAAACTTAAAAAATGAAAAAAGAAAAAAAGAATAGAGTAACTAATCCATATAGTAACATGAACTCCTCCCTTAAAAATGTTATTATTTATTATTTATTATTATTATTCTTTTTTATTTTAGTCAAAATGCAAGTTTTATTACCTTCTTTAATACATTTTGTAATTAATTGGGAACCAGCTCAGAAGTACGTACCGAGAAAGAAAAAAAAATTAAAAGATTTTTTTTTTTTTTTTTGTTAAATATTGAAATATATGGTATTTTCATGGGACCAAGTTATTTAGGAATAGTTGGCCTTTGCATTTCGGGGTTTCATATTTCATATTTCATATATATAAATACGAAATCTAAACACAGTCACATGTGTTCATCATCTTTAGAAGGAAAGCTAAAGTTGCTGTCGGAGGAAAGCACATGATTTTTTGGCATTCAATTAAATAGGGAAGGGATATGTATTTCTTTATTCACAATTGATTATTAACAAACAAGAAATGCAGTACACATAAATTATAAAGCTAGCAGCCATTTTTTTCTTCCTTTCTTTTACTTTTCCCTTTTTTTTTTTTTTTTTTTTTGCATTTTATGCAGAAAAAAGATGGGCACTGCCCCTTCTGCAGTACAATGCCAGCTGAAGAGAGTTGAAATATTCATCACCTCCATCATGGAAAATATAGCCATAAATGTTGAGTGCAAAGAACCTTTCCTTTGTTTACCAAAGAAAGCATATGACCTTTTTTTTTTTTTTTTTTTTTTTAATGACTGAAGTCACTGGACATTCAATTAAATCCCCATTTCTTTTACCATTCATAAAATCCACTCCACGGAAAGGTTACCCTATCGAAATCATATGTATATATATATAGCTGTGGTTAGACAATTTTGTGTTGCTCTAATAATTTAGATCTAGTTCATGTTATATTTATAAAATCTAACACTTGCTCGAAAAGACCTCATTTGGTAGCTCTTATATGTTAATTAGTTCAAATATTACCGTGCCTTAGTCGAGTTAACTCATTCTCGGACTTGATTAAAACTCACTTAATCGTAACTTAGTTGGTTTCAATTTGCATATTATGATTTAAGCACTTTATGAGTTCGAGTCACGTTAAAAGTAAAAAGAAAAATACTCACCAAGCTATCTTTATGGCCAAGTATTTTGAATTTTTCTAAATATGTTAATCTAACACAAAATAATAATAATAATAATAAATAAATTTATTATATCATATGTATTTATTGAGTGGCCTCTATACAATCAATGACATCCAATAAGAATCATGATACAACCATTAAGAATTATGTTTTTATATGACTCTCACTGGAAATTCTGGAACTTGGAAATACTGTGCAAAATTTATGTGGAGGAAGGGAGACAGGCGATGGAGTCATGATCATCCGCGTTGTAAAGGAGGAATAAAAGAATAGTGTTCGTGCTTTCAATAAATTCTTTTACGGATAATAACACAAAGCAAAGTAGGAGAGGGCAACAAAAAAAAAAAAAGGAAGGATTAGTTTGTTACTTTGAAAAGTAAGAATTTGAGGATGGTATTGATCGATCATGAAGGGAACTTTTATTTATGGTGTTTCTTGTTGTGCCTTTGCAATGTGGGCTGCTGGCATCTATGAATATATATATATATACATAGTCTGTGGAGAGAGAGAGAGAGAGAGGGGAGGGATGGATGATGATGATGATGGTGGTGGTGGTGAGTGATCACGCAGAGCCGTGCGCAGTTTCTTTAATTGTACAAAGGGGAGGGGAGCGGAGGGAGAAGAGAGGGAGGAAGAGGGGGGTTATGGTGGGGAGGGGCATAAAGTCAAACTCTCCACATGTAGTGCATTTAATAAGCAATTACATTTTCCCGACGAAATTCTTGGCTGCAGATTTTTCTCCATGCACTCATCATTTTACTTTCACAAATAATTAATAATAATAATAAAAAAGAGATTTTTGGGTTTCTTGTGATTTGAATATTAATATTGTAAATTTGATAAAGGATTGTGAGGTTGATGTACTACCAAATCATTTGATCACCATGTTCTCATTTATGAACCTGCGTTTGCCGCCGGCCGGAGATTAAATTCGGTGCAATCCAGGTCAGACTTGGCTGATGTATATCGAATTTCATACCTATTATAATATTATATTATATATATATACGGGGCGTTTGGTTGGAAGAAGGAAAAATAAGCAATGGAAGTATATACTACAGAAAGAAAGAAATTAATATTATCACAGAAAATTATCCGATTTAGTCCCTTAACTATTTATATTTATCTGAATTGGTCATATAACTTTAATTTTATTCAAATTGATCATTTATCTATTTTCTATTTCCCAAATTGGTCCCCCCAACTAAAATTGACTAAAATTTGATCACTTTACCCGTATATCCATTAAATTAAAAGGGTATTTTGATCATATCATGTTAGAAAAAAAAAAATAGAAAATATTAAATTTATTCATATCTCTTTCCTTTTTTCTTGAAAAAAGTGAATATTTTGGCTAAAATATTATATCTATTCTATTTTTTTCTTTTTTTTTTTTTCTAATATAAAATGATCAAAATACCCTTTTAATTTAATAGATATGCTAGTAAAGTGATCAAATTTTGACCAATGTTGGTTGGGAGGACCAATTTAGGAAATAGAAAATAGGTAAAAGATCAATTTGGATAAAATTAAAGTTATATGACCAATTCGGAGAAATGTAAATAGTTAAGGGACTAAACCGGAGAATTTTCCTTATTATCACTAAGTTAATTAATTAAGGACTTTTAACACCTTCAATACTAATTTAATTATATCTTTTAGTTCTAGGATATATATATATATATATATAAGTAATTTGGTGGTGTATGGACATGTTTGAGAGCGAAAAATTCTTATATTGTAGATTAAGTAATACTTAATTACCATTTGTAACGCGATAGTACGTAACCATATTTACAGAAAAAAAAAAAAAAAAAACATAAATGTTCATTTAGTTCCCACAATCAAGGACTCTGTTGTCAAATCTAGGGAAACTTTTCACCATTGTTAAAATTAATTGCTTTGGATTTTTTTTTTTTGGGGGGGGGGGGGGGGGGGGGGGGGGGGGGGGGGGGGGGGGGGGGGGGGGGGGGGGGGGGGGGGG
>JAXGGT010000002.1:3443222-3456933 GCA_035583425.1 Marsdenia floribunda
ATTTTGGAAGAAAAAGATATTTAAAAATAAATAAACATTATCAAAGTAGGAAAAACATGTTTGATTTATAAATAGTCACCTTTTATCTTTTTTCTTTTTTAAAATTACAATTTAAAATGACTATTTTACCCTTTTAGTGATCGGTCAACAAAAGTTTTGATCGTTGACTATTTATATTAAAGGGTTTTTTTGTCATAAAGGACTAAACATAAAAATTTATATAATGTTTATGACCAAATATATTAAAAAAAAATGTTTGGAACTAAACTTGCCAATTGACTATTTATAGTAAAGGTTTTTTTTTTTTTGGTCATAAAGGACCAAATATACCAAATTATATAATGTTTAGGACCAAATATATTGAAAAAATGTTTGGACCAAAGTTACCAAAAGGTCAAATATTTGGAACTAAACATGCCAATCTTCCTAGATTTTTCTTCCAACTACTCACACTGTTTCAAATTTGGTGAATTTAGTTCATAATATAATATTTATAGTTTTAGTGTGATTAGTTTCTTATCTTTATTTATAGTTTATTAGGTCTTTAATGTATAATAAGTTAGTGCATTTAATTTAATTTTTTTTTTTTTTTGTAAAATCTATGGTTTGAGAAGTTAAATTTTATGAATGAAAGGATTAAATACATCAATTTATTATACATTGGAAATTTAATAAATTAAAAAAAAAAAAACAACTACAACAATGATTAAAAAATTGTGGCTTAAATTTACCAATTTTCCTTTATTTTTTAAAATATGTAGTCAATTTTAGAAAAAGAGGCGTACCCACTCTCTTTTTTTTTTTTTTTTCTTTTTTTTTTTTTTAATTTTTAATTTAAATAAATAATCTCGCGTATCCTTAAAGAATATAAGGACAAAATATTTAGGAAAATATCAAATAAGGGCCTTCTTCCTCCCTCCCATCAGAGAAACAGAAACCAGAGAAGTTCCTTCCGCAGAGAACAAAGAAGAATGGCGATGAGAGCAATTATTCAGCCATCACCCGTAGCTTTTTCCATCAAGAATACATCTCCATCATTTCCTAGAGGAATTTACTTTTTGAAGCCCTTTTCAATCAGGGCTTCTTCAGCTTCTGTTGATTATCGTTCCTCTTCAACCGCTTCAAAACAATCCACATCGTCCAATTATTGGAAATGGAAATTCATGGATAATTCTGTGAATATTTACTACGAGGAGCATACAAATGAGAGCAAGAATACAGACCAACAGCAGCCCGCCAAGAATCTTCTGTTGATACCCACCATTTCTGATGTCAGTACTGTGGAGGAATGGAGAACAGTTGCTAAAGAGATTGTTGGACGAGATGGAAACGTTAATTACAAAGCAACTATTGTGGATTGGCCTGGCCTGGGTTACTCTGATAGACCTAAACTCGATTATACTGCTGATGTTATGGAGAAGTTTCTCGTTGACTTGGTTAATTCTCCAGATGGTCCCATAAGCAGTGGAAACTCAGGTTTATTATAGTAAACTTTACCAGTTTTGGCACTGTTATGTTTTTAATTGGTTTTTGGATAAAATCATTTGGGAATCTTGAATTCAGTTTTAGTTCATAATATGGCTATCTTTTATGCTTTTAGATAATTATATAGCTGTTGCTTTTCCTTTTTACTGGATCCTTTCCTGCTAAAGTTGAGCTTTTTCTGGATTCCACTGTCTTAATTGGTCAAGGACTCTTGCTATGTAATAAAGAAGTGTGTTTCTACGGGTTACTAAGCCTCTGGAAGTCAAAGATTAGGTGTTTGATTGTGTTTTCCTTTCCATGTTTTCTGCAAAGATGAGGGTGAATAAATTAGTTGATCCCTTCTTAGAATGTTTCTTGGATAGTGCTTTTTCCCTAAAAGATAACTGAGATATTTTTCATCTTTCAGAATAGGTTTGGTTTCATTCTCTCACTTACACTTTTGAACTTCAGCAACAGGTGGCTTTGTAACTGAATGAGAGGGGGGGAAAAAAATTTAAAAAAAAAAAAAAAAAAACATTTATTCGTATTTTCTTCTAGATCCTTGGTATCTGTTTGTTAGCTAGGAGTTCATTATTTTAGAGAAAGTATAATAGCTTTAGAACTTGGTATCGAAGTGGATATTGGGGATTTTATGTCAATTCTATCTTTTGAAATAAATTGAATATACAATTTCTAGCTGAAGAAAGTCCAATATAGGAACACTTTTTCTGCTAGAAATAACTTTCAGAATTTATCTCCATTAGCAGTATTGTTGATAATTGACTCGTCATATGGGAAACAGAAAATGATTTTGTGCTTTTTGGAGGAGGGCATGCTGCTACTATTGCCGTCCGAGCTGCAAAGAAGGGGTTGGTAAAACCAGCTGCAATTGCTGCTGTTGCACCTACATGGGCTGGACCACTTCCTATCGTGTTTGGGAGGGATTCTAATATGGAAACAAGGTTAGACATGGTATCACACCCTCATTTGAATGTGTTAACTCTCACAAATTAATCGCTAATTGATACCCTTTATCAGATAGGCTATTTGTAGATGGAAGTTTCTGTGATTTCTTTGCATTGGAAGCCATGATATTCTGGCATGATATTCTCTGACTTATTTATTGCTTATTCAACTGAAAAGGAATTTATATCTAGGATGTGCAGTTGCACTCTTGTTTTGAACTTCACTCAATCTATGGGAATGTTTTACAGTAATCCATGAGACATGCTCTCCTCTCTCTCGCCCCGAATATTTTCATGCTGTACCTTTACATGTCTGGATTAAGGTTTCTCCAAGTTTTTTCTTTCTTCTTTTTAGAATAAGTATTAGTTGTTTTCATTATCTTCTCAAAGTACATTGCACTTCTCCAAGTTATAACCATTGGCATATCTAATATGGGATAAAAGAGTGCTTAAAATCAGAATTTGTGGATCAGAAGTCTCACACCCTTAAATCTCCTATTTACAGATATGGACTGCTTAGGGGGACGTTAAGGGCTCCTGCTGTAGGCTGGATGATGTACAATGTACTCGTCAGCAATGAGAAGTCTATACAATCCCAGTACAAATCTCATGTTTATGCAGATCCTGAAAATGTAACACCAAGTATCATAGAGAGCAGATATGAACTTACAAAGAGGAAAGGCGCTCGGTATGTACCAGCAGCATTTTTAACCGGTTTACTTGATCCAGTAAAATCTAGAGAAGAATTTATTGAACTTTTCTCAACACTGGAAGGAAGAATCCCTGTTCTAATTGTGTCAACCAGAAATGCTCCAAAGAGGTCAAAAGCTGAAATGGAAGCCCTCAGGGAAGCAAAAGGAGTAAGCAAATTCATTGAAGTAGGTGGAGCTCTCCTTCCCCAGGAAGAGTATCCCAACACAACAGCTGAAGAACTTCACAAATTTTTGCAAGAGATCTGAATAATATTCCAGAACAGTATACATAATGTTTATTAAATTCTTGAACAAATTCTTATTTCCAACGTCCTGATGGATCCTTTTGTATGTTATGTATCTCTCTTTTAATACAGATATTGATATGCCTGCTAGCCCTGTGGAAGTTTATATGTTCTATACCATGGGAATGGTAACTCAGGAGACTCACAAATATGGGAAGTTCATATTTATTCCACTCTGTTTTTGAGTTAAAAAAAATTAATTTGTCAAGAATGGGATTCGAACCCATGCCCTTTCGGACCAGTACCTGAAACTGGCGCCTTAGACCAACTCGGCCATCTTGACAGATACCGTATAAGTTTTCAATTAATTATATATAAAAGTAAAAATAGAAGACTTCGAATTTGGCGCCATTTAGGACACTGCCCACTGTTTCCTCATTAGCTAACTTCCGTCGTGAAATCAAATGAATTTTCTCATTCATCTTCATTTGGAACCCAAAATTTCTGCTTTAACTCGCAGATTGATATCAACCCTTGCAACACTCGAAAACCCATCAGATTTTCCTCAACATTATGCCAAAAAAGTCATTACATTCAACCCATTCGGCATGCTAAAGAGCCCCACTAAATCTGGAAATTATTCGCTCCAAGAAACTAAAACCATTCACTGCCATTTACTCAGGACTAATGG
This sequence comes from Marsdenia floribunda, assembly GCA_035583425.1. Classification (NCBI taxonomy): domain Eukaryota; kingdom Viridiplantae; phylum Streptophyta; class Magnoliopsida; order Gentianales; family Apocynaceae; genus Marsdenia; species Marsdenia floribunda. The sequence continues at coordinate 3,447,280 of JAXGGT010000002.1, forward strand.
GCCTGCTTTCAGTATTTCTGCTGCTAATACTCTTCTGGATTTGTACTCTAAATGTGGTAGTATTCTTTATGCACTTAACTTATTTGAAAAAATTCCGCACCCAAATGTTGTTTCTTGGAACTTGATGATTTCTGGTTGTAGTAAGAACTTTCTTTTTGAGGAATCGTGGAGATTCTTTTGTAGGATGCATTGTTTGGATTCGGACATTAATCAATATGCTTATGGGGCTGTGCTTTCTGCTTGTCGGGCTATGGAGTGCTCGTTGTGGGGAGAGCAACTTTATGGGCTTGTGATGAAAAATGGTTACTTTTCGAATGGCTATGTGAGGGCTGGAATGATAGATTTGTTTTCAGGAAGTTGTAGGTTTGAGGATGCTTTCAGGGTGTTCCACGACATTTCTTGTGAGAACGTAGTATGTTGGAATGCTATAATTTCTGGAGCTGTAAAGAATGAGGAAAATTTGACAGCTTTGAAAATTTTTGTCAGCATGTGTACTGGGTGTACAATGCCTAATGGTTTCACGTTGTCGAGTGTTTTAACTGCTTGTGCTGCAGCTGAGAAGCTGGAGTTTGGTAAAGTAGTTCAAGGGTGGGCAATTAAGTGTGGCGTGGATGAAGATCTGTTTGTGGGTACTGCAATTGTTGATATGTATGCAAAATGTGGCTCTTTGGATCAAGCTGTTAAGCAATTCCAGCTGATGCCCGTCCTTAATGTAGTTACATGGACTGCTATCATCTCTGGTTTTACTCAGACGGGTGATTTTGCTTCTGCTCTAGAATTATTCAAAGACTTACGAAGTGCAGAAGAGGACATTAATAGTTACACGATTACAAGTGTTCTTACAGCTTGTGCTAATCCTGATGCAATTGATGAAGCAACCCAGATCCACTGTTGGACTCTTAAATCCGGATTCTACATGAACTCAGTGGTGAAAGCTTCTTTAATCAATGTGTACGGGAAGATGGGTGCACTTGAATTATCGGAAAGAATCTTTGAGGAAACTGAAGACTCGATGCATCTAGGTACATGGACTAACATGTTCTCTGCTTTTGCTTACTCCAAAAGCTCTAAAGGGGCAATTTCAATGTTTCAGAGAATGCTTCACCAAGAATTGAGACCTGAAAAATTTTGTACCTCTAGTGTCTTGAGTGTTACAGACTCTCTCAATTTGGGAAGACAGATCCATAGCTATACTGTTAAAGTTGGGCTGGCCTATGATTTGACTGTGGGCAGTTCTCTTTTTACAATGTACTCTAAGTGTGGTAATTTAGAGGAATCTTACAAAATCTTTAATATCCTTGAAGGCAAAGATACTGTTTCATGGGCCTCAATGATTTCCGGGTATGTAAGTAATGGAAGCGCAGCTAATGCCATTGATTGCTTTAGAGAGATGCTGTATGAAAAGATTGTGCCTGATGAAATGATTCTAACTGCAGTTCTCAATGCCTGTTCTGCTCTTTGTTCACTTAAGACTGGTAAAGAGGTACATGCGTTTGGTATTCGACATGGATTAGGTGAGAGGACCTTCTATGGTGGTGGACTAGTGAATATGTACTCAAAATGTGGTGACTTATGTTCTGCGAGGAGAATGTTTGATGAGATGCCTGAAAAGGATGAAGCTAGTTGGTCCTCTATGGTTTCAGGCTATGCCCAAAGTGGACATGTAACAGGGGTACTTGAGCTCTACCATGATATGCAGATGGTTGATGTGCAGATAGATGCCTTCACAATGTCATCTGTCCTTGGAAGTGTTTCACACTCAGGTCAATTGGGTATTGGCACCCAAATTCATGCCACTATACTGAAAATTGGATTGGAGCCAGATGTTACTGTTGGAAGTTCACTGCTAATGATGTATTCAAATGTTGGAAGCATTGCTGAGTGCTGTGAAGTGTTTGACAAAATTACAAATCCTGATGTGATTTGCTGGACAGCTATGATTGCAAGCTATGCTCGACATGGAAAAGGAGCAGAAGCTTTACAAGCATTTGAGCTTATGAAGAAATCAGGAACCAAACCTGATTCAGTGACTTTTACTGGTGTTCTATCGGCCTGTAGTCATAGTGGGTTGGTTGAGGAAGGTTATCTTTATTTTGACTCAATGAAGAAAGATTATGGGATTGAACCCAATTATAGACATTATTGTTGCATGGTGGATCTTCTTGGTCGTGCTGGTAGATTGAAAGAAGCAGAGAGGTTTATCAATGACATGCCTATGAAACCAGATGGTTTGATCTGGGCAACGCTGCTTGCGGCTTGCCAGGTTCATGGTAACAGTGATCTCGGAAAGCTAGCAGCTGAAAAGGTTATGGAGTTGGAGCCACATGAAGCTGGAACCTATGTGTCTTTGTCAAACATTTGTGCTGATGTTGGCCAGTGGCATGAAGTCCTAAAGGTCAGAAGTGAAATGAAAGGGACCGGAGTGATAAAGGAGCCTGGATGGAGTTCTTTATAAGGTAACAATAGTCGGAAAAAAGTTTCCAACTTTTGAGAGACATTAATTTCCAATTGCCATATGTATTATGTCAAATAAAGTTGCTCCTTTGCAGAAGTGGGTTTTCTTCTTGAAAGGTAGGACCTTTCCGGAAGTAGATTTATCTCGTGTTCTAAACTATCAGACTCTGGGTGGGAGAAAAAAGGAACACCACACTGAAACTTTTGGTTTGAAAAGAAGTGGAATACTTTCACTTGTGCTGATACCAAATTAGTTAACAGAATTCAGCCAGGGCCTGTCTTACTCTAAATTCTGGATTAACATGGCCTACCATCAGAGCCACTCAAGCAAACGTTACATTATCTTCGGTGGAAAATCTCATTCCTCAATTGTCATTCCAATTCAGTCCGGTGTCTAACATGCTATTGAAGCTTTGAAGTTCAGATAGCTTTCACTGGATGCAATCTATTTATAACTTAGAAATGGCTTACTTGTTCTTTAGTCTCTGAAAGAATCTGATGCAACTTGCATGGTTAATGCCACTGCTTCAAATGGGGATGCTGATCTCTGGTCAAACACGGTTATTTCAAAATGCACACGATGACAGATGGCTTTTCTGGGATTGTTTTATGTTGTTCCCAGAAGAGCTAAATGCCAAGAGTGTAACACCAGATGATTACAACTTGGTAAAGAGAAATACCCTGACTCAGGTTAAAGAAGAAAATAGAAATTTTACTTGTTTTGCGCACTGAAAGCACATCTTGTAACTTATGCCATAGCATATTCTCAATCTTTGTAGTTAAGTTTTTTTTTTTTTTGATAAATTAGTTAAGTCAAGTTTTGCAGGATTATTAATACCGACTTCCCATATAATGTAAGTAACAAGTATGTAGCTCTCATTGGAAAATGCAAAAGAGAAGCAAAGACTAAATTCTTGGGGTATTAAATCTTTCTTCCGTTTGTTCATTAGAAAATGGCATCCACCATTACATCGTTTACATCTTTTCTATTATCTAGAAATAAACATCGTTGATTGTCATCTCAAAGTTGATTTTTCCAATCTTATGTCTTGTTTAATGCAAATAACCAAAACAAATAAGGAGAACAAGGAGAATATTTAATGTGAAACATTGATCTCAAGAACTAAGTACATTTCTTTCTCATTCTTCAATCTGATAACTAGAAAACATGTCTTTTCATCTCCATACTTACAATAAACAACATCTCCATACTTACAATAAACAAGTTATTGGAGATGAAAGCTTGCATACTGAAAAAGTTTATTTCATTCTTACAGTTGGAATATTGAGAACTGATTGTTTAATGCATCCAATGCATCCCGACTGGAGTTCCTCGACATTAGGAATTCCTCTCAGCTAATTTGCTGCAATATTTCCTGAATTATTTTTACTGGTGTAAGAGAACTAAAACAGCAAATTATATGATATATGCTCTAAAACCCTTACCAGACAAGGATGATTCTGAATGGTTTAATGAGGCAACACTTTAAGGGGATAGATCATTTTAGCAGATGTGGATCTCAACTAATCTTACGAACTGCTGTAAGATATTCCACGTTTATCTGCCATGATAATTGCAGTATGACATCATTTGGGGTTCCCTGGGAAGTATGGCAGTGGCTTTTCCATCCGCTTCTTGATAGGAATAATCTACAACAAATCCCTACCTCATCTTAGAAAACCTGCAAATTTTAAAAGATACTTACAGGAATCAGGTTGCCAAGACATGTGGAAGTTCAGAAATAAATAATACTCATGGAAAACTAAGTGTTCATCATTTCACTGTTTCCCCTTCATGCTGTGTCAGTTAATTGTGCTCTGAGAATCAGAATGGTCTTTCAATAGAAAATATGTGGACAGAACAGAACCCTACTCTCTATTTTGAATATAAACAACTAACATACAATACTTCGGTTAGTTCCAATTTTAAGTGGTTTCTATTAATATTATATTAACAACAGTACCCAAAGAAAAGAATAAATTAAAGAAAAAAAATTATAATCAGTTGAGAAGACTAACCACTATATACACTTTCAGCTGGATAAATTACGGCATCTGATTAGCGTAGCCTCGAAACATCAAAAGTACATCAAAACCATCCCAAAAGCACAGAATCTAGCCATATGCACCTCACTATCACTTCATCCCAAAGCTGTGCAGTTTCTGCATGCTGGCTAAGATGCCTAGAGATTTGTGCTTCATATTTATACAGCTTTTTTGTGATTACAGTGCCCAATACATGATTCTGGAATATTTTAATTTGGAACCTTTTTCTTCAAAAGCTTCTTGTCCCTGACTGCATCATGCAATAGTTCATATGCATAATAAGTAATATGGCTCTTCTTCAACAGGTCCTTGATAACAATCTTGGGTGCTGCGGCCAACTTCCTATCAACATCAAAAATTAAGTTCACATCAGAAGGAACAATGCCTTTCTGTACCATAAGGAAGATGAGATGCACTGCTTCACGCAGTTTCTGCTTCACACAAAAGCAGTTTATCACTCGTCCAAATGTTGTCAATGATGGAATGAATCCTTTCTTGATCTTTTCTAGGAGCAGAGTGTATCCAGAATCAATGTTATCAACTTTACAGAACCCCTCTATCATAGATTCATAAGTATAGTTATCTGGTGAGCAGCCATTGTCACTCATCCGTTGGAAAAGCTTTTCTGCCATTGACATATTTAACTTTTTGGAATATCCATTGATCATAATATTATAATTTGCTGTTGTATGGTAAAGCTTATATTCTTTCTCCATTTTCATGAAAAGCTCGTAGGCTCCATCCAGATCCCCATTTTCACAAAATCCATTCATCAATGTTCCAAAACATACAACATCAGGGTTCACACCTTTGTTTTTCATTTCCTCTAATATGTTCAAAGCTTCAACCAATTTCCTAGATTTGCAGAAGCTCTCAATAAGAATGTTATATGTGATTCTGTTGGCAACAAAACCCTTCTCCATCATTGCTTTGAATGTCCCCATAACCTCATCACATTTAGAAGTTTTGCAGAGGCCATTTAATACTGTATTGTATGTGATGACATCAGGAGCAACCCCATGCTCCCACATGGTATTTACAATTTCGAGAGCATCAGCCATCTTTAACTGTTTACAGTACCCATCAATCAGAGTGTTGAAACTAAAAATGTCAGGAAGTATTCCTTTGCAGATGGCATCATTCATGATAGTCTTGGCATCAGATACACAACCCATTTTGCATAGCCCATTTAAGATCAAATTATAGGTCCATATATCTGGTATACAACCCTTTTCTTGCATTTCATTCATCAGCTGCAAGGCATCCATTATGCGTCCATTTTGAGACAACCCTCTGATTAATGTATTAAAGAGTATTACACTGAGCTGTACATCCTTCTTATGAGCTTCATCTAATACATCCAGGGCCCTGTCTGTGTCACCAGACTCACATAGTCCATATATCAGAGAGCAGTATGTGAACTTGTCGGGCACAAATCCTTTGAAAACTGCATGATTGAGAATTTTATCGGCATGTTTTACCAAACCAATTTTGCAATATCCATCAATGATTGTGTTGTAGGTGAAAGTATCTGGCTCAAACCCACTATTAACCATTTTATGCAAATAGCACTCTGCCTCGGAAGCCTTTGAGTTCTTACATAAGCCAGCTATAAGTGTGTTGAACGTAACAAGATCTGGAGTTAAACCTTCTTTTGTAATAGAATCCAACATTCTGGTTGCCTCATCAAGCAGGCCCTTCCGACAAAGTCCTTGAATAAAAATATTAAACGTAAATAGATTTGGGAATATACCTCTCTTAAGGACCTTGTTCAAAAGTCTCTCACTGTCTTGGACACCACCATTCTTACAAAGTATATTTAGGAGTTTATTAAATGTCATAATATCAGGAATTATCCCAAGCCTAAGCATCTCATTGAACAATTCATAAGTCTCCAGTAGGCAATTTGCTTCATAAAAGCCACCAATGAGAGTACAGTATGCAACTGCATTAAAATCGCATCCTTGGTCAGGCATGTTCTTGAGAAGCCTCAATGCAGCATGAGGCCGAGCTGTCCTACAAAATGATTTTATCCTAATAGTAAAAGTATACACATCAGGAGGAATCCCTTTATCTCTCATTCTCATATACACTTTATGGGCTTGATTGAAATACCCATATTCAACCAACACATTCGTGATCATATTATAAGACCGGACTGAGGGCTCACAATTGTAGAAATCCATTCTTTCAAACACGTTAACTGCATCTTGAACTCTCCCTTTCTTCCCATAGCTTCCAATAGCACTAATATATACTCCTTCCATCAAACCATTATCAACATTCGCTCTCATTTCTGCCAGCAATCCTTCCATGACCTCGAATTCCCCATGATTACCAAGTTTTTCAATCATGCATTTGTATGTTAGTAAATTGTGCTTAAACCCATCTTCCTTTTTCACCGAGTTGAACATTTGCAGTGCCCTCAATGGGTCTTTTTGTTGCTTTACCACTGCAATTACATGTTTAGGAAGTACAGGAAAACTCATTCCAAACCAAGTTACTGAATTAACTTCTCAAAAAATGAAGAAGCATGCATATGCATACACTGTTAGCATGCGTAAATATGAAACAATAGATTTGGAAATGGTCTCTGAAATACCTGAACTTGGATGAAATTTTGATTTCTTAAGCTCTCTGGCATAGAATTGCTGAAGGTGAAAACAATGAGGAATTCAAGAAATCCAGAATAGGTACGATTAGGGTTTTGAATTAGGGATTTAGCTTTGTTTCAGGATCTGCCATGTCAGGCGGATTTTGTTTTATTTTTTATTATTAAATTAACTCTAGCTCTCGTTCCTTTTTTTTTTTTTTTTTTTTTTTAAAGGAGACAAATTATCAGTTAAATTCCAATTTTCAAATAAATTTTATCGTCTTTTTTTTTTTTTTAATTTTAAAATACTTTTATTTTTAATATGTTTAGAATTAATAACTTTTTTAATCATAATTTAGAGTGCTATCACATCTTTTTAATATTTTTAATTTTTATTTTATTTTTTAAATTACATTTATTAAAATATTCAGTATTTAAGTCTTATTTTTAATATGTTATTATTTATCTGTCAAATTATTATTAAAATTTTATTTTGACCTAATTTTAAATATATATAAATTTATTTTTTTAAAAAAATTAATTTAAAATTATTATAATAAAAAAATTACATTTTTTTTTTTTGCAATAAAAAAATATTTATATATATATCTATAAGCAGCGGTAGAAGCATTGATCAAAAGAGAAAGGGAGTACTCATCAAAAAAAAAAAAAAAAAAAAAAAGAGAAAGGGAGTGATCGGAGAGAATGGAGACTTCGGGCCAATGGCTAGAGAAGGCACTGCTAGACCTAAGCATGAAGATACAGACGGGTCTTGATTTGGATGCTGATGTCATATCTGGGCTTGTTTCCTACTGCCAGATGGCTTCTCCGCTTGATGCAAAAGAGTACCTTGATGTAATCTTACAAAATTTCCTCTCCTCCTATCTCGATGAATATATTTTGTCCTTAATTTCTATATTTATTTGAGAAATATTCCATAATTCGCATATGTCATCTGGTATATTTACTCTTTTCTTGAATTAATTTTCTTTTTTTTATCAAATTTGAGTATGATTGGAGGAACGTGGGAATTGTTGTTTCTGTCTCGGTACTTGTAGTATGTTGTTAAATGGTGGATTGGATTGGGTTGGTTTTGGAATTCTTTGTTTCTTGTTTCCTGGGTTCAGATAATTGTGTAGATGAGTATGTAATTAGTTTTCTCGCAAACCTTCGTTCTGTGGTTATGTTTTTCTTTACATATTCTTTAAGGCATGTATGTAACTGAAGAAGTTGATAGTTCTTTAAATTCTCGGACTTTTGTACTTAGGCAAGTGAAGAGATTCGTTAACTGGTTATTGCTAGGGAAATTTTAGATATTCTGTAATTATTTCAGGTTACTGACTAGGAGCATTATGTTTATCTTCATCTTTGTGGATGAGATTCATACAGTGCCTACCTTCTTCCATTTAAGATTTTGAAAGTACAGTCCTTTTTTATTAATTTAATTTGTATCTCCCTGCTGAAACTAGACAAATTTTGTAGTTAAGATATCCACCGAGACAAATCAAAATTATTTCTAATAATGTACTTTCAACAATTGACCAATACTTGAACAAAATAAGAGCAAAGGATTCTTTGGAATAGTAGTACCTTATTCAAATGCAGTGGATCCATGAGTTTGTACTGAGCCTTACGGAATCTGTACTGCTATAGCTACTTTTGGAAATAGGATCAATGTCAATTGAGAGCTCTGATTTCAGAATCAATCTGTAATTTGGCTAGTCATCATCAACTTCTTCCTTTCTTAGTTAGCAAGATCTGTCATAAGGATTGTTTAGCCTATGTATTTTTTAAAAATTGCATCATTCCTGCCTCTTTGACTGTTGATATAATTTTTCTTCTCTGATGTAGAACATAATAGGGGAGGAAGCTGGAAAAGGCGTTACTGAAGAGTACTTGAAGCGAAGGGGCCATTCAGTTGCTGCTCCTGACAGTTCAACGTCTGAATTACATGCATATGTAAAACAACCTTCTAACAGTGGACTAGGAAATGGATCAAAAAAACCACTTAAAGCACCAAAAGTTGTTACAACCTCCACTAATCATGGGAATCAGGTCATGGCAGATGATGCTTCAGGGTCACATAATGTACAAAAACGAAATCAAGGTAATTCTAGAAAGAAAAAATCTGGAAAAGTTGTCTCACTAGCAGAGGCTTCAAAAGGATCAATCATATTTCAGCAGGGAAAGCCATGTTCTTGTCAAGCTCGTAGGCACAGGCTAGTTAGCAATTGTTTATCTTGTGGGAAGATAGTCTGTGAACAGGAAGGGGAAGGACCTTGCAATTTTTGTGGTGCTCTTGTGCTTAGAGAAGGAAGCTCATATGCTGGTCTGAATGAAGGTGCTGTTCCCCTTTCAGAGGCTGAGGCAGTGGCAGAAGCATACGCTAAGAGGCTTGTTGAATATGATCGAAATTCTGCTGCACGTACAACCGTTATAGATGACCAAAGTGATTACTATCAGATTGAAGGAAATAGTTGGCTGTCCAACGAAGTAAGAATTTTATGGAATTGTTTCCAGATATCCATTTTCCATCCTGTTGGTTTCTCTAATTTTTCATT
>JAXGGT010000002.1:3462803-3477327 GCA_035583425.1 Marsdenia floribunda
TTTTTAACAAATTTCCAAGCAAATTGCAGGGTTTTTTTCCAGCATTGTTTCATTCACATTGTAGTGGTGTTGTGCAGCAGTATTTTCTGCCTTTTTTCACCAATTTCCAGTAGATTTTTAGTTTAGTTTAGGTCAAATTGCAGAATTTTAGTTTGGTTAGCTCTAAATTGCAACCAAAATACAGTCCTTAAAAATTGCAGTTTTTTTTCAGCTTTTTTTCATTCACATTGTGGTGGTGTTGTGTAGCAGTATTTTTGGCTTTTTTTTTTTACCAAATTACAACAACATTTTCAGTTTGGTTTAGGTTAAAATGCAGATTTTTAGTTTTGTTTAGCTCCAAATTGCAGCAAAAATACAGTCCTTAATACTACCACATTGCAGTTTTTTTTTCAGCATTTTTTCATTTACATTATAGTGGTGTTGTTGTTCAGCAGTATTTTCAGCCTTTTTTTTACCAAATTGCAGCAGCATTTTTAGTTTGGCATTTTTTACCGATGTAATGCTACCACATTGGATATTTTTTTACCAATTTTTCCAGCAAATTCCAGCATCTTTTTTCATGGCATTTTCCATTTACTAATATTAGCAAATTGCAGTGCTTTATTAGCTATGTAGCATTCATATTATACCATTTAAGAATGCATATTTTTAACAATTTTCTCATACACATTTAAGCAGCAAATTGTACCATTCAAATAGATTTTTTTCATGAAACTATGAAGACAGTTAGTAGCCAACTTGAACAGCTTATACCATTTCAACAGCAACAATATGAACACTATCACATAGCATTTTATTTCAAAAAAAATAATAATAATTTCAAGTACATTAAACCAAGAGCCATCTACGACGCATATCATCATCCATAATATATCCTAATTTAGTTTTTTTACAACAATTGATCCTAATCCATTACTAATCACATATTGCCTTTCTTCAACACACATATGCCCACTCCAAGCAATACCATACACAATCCAAGCATCATGAATTTGCACCAATTTTTTCCTCCTTTCTCTTCCATCTTCCTTTCTTCCTCTTCTTCAACATGTATCCTTCTCAACAATCCAACAATAACCTTCCTGTATCTTTCACACGGTTGGAGGTCAAACCAAGAGAAGAATCCACAAACCCACCATTGTCCTGCAACCATTTTTTTTTTTTTGCCAAAAATTAGTATACAATGACAATGTAAAACACCATTTTTGAAATAACATACCTTGTAGGATAGGCAACCCCAAAATCTTCTTCCCGAATTTGCCTCTGTCCAGGAGGTTTGAAGCACAACTGTCTCTCTGCAATAGCATTAAATAACTTCTTCCCCAACACTTGGCTTCATCATGCTTTGAAATTTCTTCATCCTTCTACGAGAAGAGCTCAAGAAATTTCCTAATTTTAGGAGATGTACAAGAACCCTAATGTGCTTCAAATTGGGGAAATGAAATTGGGGAAAGGTAGTTAAAGAAAATGAGGGTTTTTATTTTTTATTTTTATTTTTTTTGAGGGGTATAGTTGAACTTCTAAAAATGCCCCAAAAAATTTATCCACGTCAGTTGGGCACCGTTGCTCCGGGAAGAAATTTGAAAAAATTTAGCCGGAAGAACTAATTTTAGTAAACGAAAATAGTTACGGGACTAATTAATATAAGAAAAAAGTTATAGGATCTTGTTAGAGAAACATAAATAGTTATAGGACTAAAACAATAAATTTTTCCTTTTTTAATATATTATTCTTACCAATTAATTGAAGAAGGATTATATATATAATTAAAATGCGATACAATATTATTTTTAATGTGAGTCAAATTTAAAATTTCATGCTCGACAAATTAGATGGATGTACCTATGTAAACAAAGTTACATCCATAACAATTAGTCTACCATATTATCTTGAATCGTAGTCTATGTATGTGCATGTCACACAACAGTAACTGGTAAGGAGTTTGCTGCAAGGTTGTTTGAACCTTGTAAATGAAGAAATAAGTGTGGAGACTTATCAAAAAAAAAAAAAAAAAAATAAAGGAAATAAATAAATAAATAAACTTTTTTCCTGGGTGAGTTATACCGTACGTGCATGTTGCATCTTCTCTGCTGAGCCTAACCTTTGCTGGTCTGATGACATTTTACATATAAACTGTCCGAAGAGTACATGCTGAAACAGTCTCGGAACATGTGGGATTTGGTGGAATCTGGTATTAGGTGAACGTACTTAACTGTGTAAAGAAAATGAAGATAATGTGTAGGCTGAAAATTATTTCACGTTAGGAATTTGAAGATTATATATATGATCCACTGGCTGAGAAATTCTGGGACAGATGAAACCTTTTCTTGGGCATTTGGACCCGATGGATCCTGCAGTTGTAACAGAAGACAGGTAGTTGCATAGTAGGTTGGAATCTTAGCCAGTTGGTTCATCAAACTATATATCAAATATTTTCTGGGTTTTTTTTTTTTATTATTATTATTTATAATAATCTCCAAAACATTCCTTCTTTTTCTTTTCTACCAAAATGTCCAAACTTCCCCATATAACCTCTGCACGAGAGCTCTATTGAGATTATAATTCTGGCCAACTTTAAGTTCATTACATCACAGTTCCGCTCGAACACATCGATCTTTTTCCTAGGTATAAAAGCTTGGTGGAAATTTCATGCAAAGAAAGATCATGAAGTTGAACACAGCATTAGCAATTAATTGTGCGACAATTCTATGGATCTTTTCGACCGGATGCGATTGCAAAATAGTTCAGTTCATCTTTGGAGACTCACTTTCGGATGTTGGCAACAATAATTATCTTTCAAGAAGTCTTGCCAAGGCGAATTTGCCATGGTATGGTATTGATTTTGGTAATGGAATGCCTAATGGAAGGTTTACCAATGGCCGAACAGTTGCTGATATAATAGGTAATTACACTCCAAAATTAATTATGTACCCTCCTCTTCCTCATTTCAAGAACGTACACTCATAATATATATATATATAATTAAGTTCATGAATGAAATTAATTAATTAATTTACTCAATTCTAAACTGAAACATTTTGCAAGAATTCATCAGGTGATAAGATGGGGCTTCCGAGGCCGCCAGCATTTCTGGATCCCTCTTTGAGTGAGGATGTTATACTAGAAAATGGGGTAAACTTTGCCTCTGGTGGTGGTGGAATTCTCAATGAGACCGGTGGCCTCTTTGTAAGTTGAATGTGAAAGCTATATATGATCAATATATATATATAATATTAATTCCTTAACCTCTTCTTTATGATGATTAATGATCAGCATTTTTTCAGGTCCAAAGGTTTTCACTCAGCAAGCAAATTGAGTTGTTTATGGGAACACAACAACTGATCAAAGCCAAGATTGGTGACACTGAAGCTGGCAAGTTTTTCCAGGAGGCTCGCTACGTGATAGCTCTAGGCAGTAATGATTTCATCAATAATTATTTAATGCCAATTTACAGTGATTCCTGGACTTACAATGACCAAAGTTTCGTTCAATACTTGATGGAAGTTTTCAGAGGACAAATCACAGTAATGTTTCAAAACCTATCTCTTGTTAGTATTAAATTTCTTATACATATATGCGTCAAGAATATCGTCCCATTTGTATTCCGTATATAGTATGAGTTGAGTTTTTCACCAGTTCTAAAAGCTTAAATTGATAACTAGAAAGGCGTTAACTTTAACCAGTATTCTTGGTGTTGGAGTTTTATATATTAACTGTAGTTTTTTCATGTTTGTTTGTAGCTTTTGCACAGTTTAGGTGCAAGGCAGGTGTTGGTGTTTGGATTAGGACCAATGGGATGTATCCCACTTCAAAGGGTTCTAAGCAGTTCTGGGGACTGCCAAGAGAAGACCAATAAATTGGCCCTGAGCTTTAATCAAGAAACAAGCAAACTAGTGGATGAACTGGTCAACAGCCTCCCAAATGCAAGCTTCAAATTTGGAGATGCCTATGACGTGGTCAATGATGTTATTAACAATCCAAACAAATATGGTAAGGAAGATCATAACGCAGTTAAATTTTTTTATCGTAAATTTAGTTCATCAATAGTGCAACAATATTTCCACTCATTAAATGAGATTGCTTACCAACTGTTTGTTAATATTTCAGAAAGAAGAATATTTTTTCCCCTTATAATTAAAAGGCGAAACGTGCATGCAATTGCCTATGTTTTTACCTTTTTGCAAGTTGCTTGTACCTTAATTTACATTGAAAAATAATATAATGTTTGGGCAGGGTTCACCAGCTCTGATTCTCCATGCTGTTCATTTGGGCGAATTCGCCCAGCTCTAACGTGCATTCCAGCATCATCTCTGTGCAAAGATCGGAGCAAGTACGTGTTCTGGGACGAGTACCACCCATCAGACACTGCTAATGAGTTAGTTGCTAATGAAATCATCAAGAAGCTTGGATTTTTGCCTGTCAATAATACTGGTGGTTCTGCCTCTCCACCAGCCATGCCACCATCCTCCAGTTGAGAACGTGTTCAGTTTACAATATTTTTTCCTTTCCTTTTTTTTTTTTTTTAATATATAATATCTTTTATCAATTTCATTCTTGAATTGATTTTGTATTCTGATGTCCAAGATAAATATAATTATAAAAAGTTCAAGTAATCTTTCATAATTATAAATAAAACTCTTATCTTCTGACTCGAAATTTACATAATGTTTTAGAAAATATCAAAAAATATATTTTCAAATTATATAATGATTTATATGGTGGTGGTTTTAGCTTAAATTTCATATAATTTCCCATAGAAGGCAAAATCAACTTCTTTAAGGTGGATGTCTACACCACTGTATATATTCCACTGTGACATCTCCACTACCCATAAAATAATGGCCAGAATGGTATAGAGATATTTACAACACCATTACATATAAAGTGGTTTACCTAACACAAATTTATGTATACCTCAAAAAAAAAAAAAAAAAAACAACCATAATGATTCAAAATCTTTCTAGTTGTTTAACACCAACCAACTTCTTGAAAAGAAAATTTCACTCTCTTTATGGCTGCAGATGATCTGTTTCAACTTTTTCTATATTTGGTTTGGTCAGAAGACAAAAATAATAATAATAACAGTGTCCTTGAAAATGAAAGCTTTGCATAGTGCAATTTAAAAATTTTGAGAACTGTGTGATATGTAATTCCACCTTTAAAAGTGGATAAAAATAAGACTTTTATATATATAAGAACTGTCTTGAAAATATTATTATCAATTTGATTTTTTGTCTTAAAACTTTTGGATATTCAATAACTACTTCAAGTCCTGAGTAAATATCGAATACCAATACCAATTCCTGTCTTAATACTTCTGAATTATGTGGGTATACTAATAATTATAATGGCAAGGAAGTAGAAAGCACGCAAGAAAACTACAAAGATATATATATATATACTACTATATAATGATGGAATCATTAACAGATCTGTAGCTTGTTCCACCTTCCTTTAAGACTACTCCAAAGTCCAATCTACACAATAATATATATATATATATATATATAATGTGTTTTATATGATTTGGTTGCTCATGTTTTTTAGTAAAAAGAACAGTTCTAAATCCCTGGTAAGTCTAAAATGGTGCTTCTGCTAGGAGGGGATGGTGTGGGGGGAGGGGGACAAAATGATGTTACAGTATAACATCTTTTATTTTTTATTTTTTCCTAGACAAAAGTGCTTGGCTTTAGGATGACAAGTAAATACGTAGACACAGATAGATAGTACTGTACTGTTTATATATTTATATATCTATATGTGTGTGTGCGTGTATGTATAAAGCCATCTAGCAATCAACACAGGCTCTTGCTACTTGTGCCCTTGGAGTATGGCGATTGTTTGGCCCAGATCCAGGATAATCATTCAGTTCTATGTCCATTCTCCTCATCTTCATCTTCACCAGATTCCATTTCTTACTAGCATTTGCCTGAAATATTTTTGAAACAAAATTATCAGATCGACAAGAAATTAATATGTATGTATATATATATATAGATATTTATTATATACATTTGGGAATTGCCACACTACTCATGGAGACATCTCTCTGGCTAGCAAGTAGCTCTTAACAATAATCAACAAATGGAGGGAAGATAGAGATCGAACTCATGACCATGGTATCAGGTTTAAAAGGATATATATATATTGGTGATCATCTCAAATAATCATCTAGAGTGAAATGGGAAGTGAGAAAATGTGCAATACCATGTGATTATTTGCAGGCAGAACTCCGAAAACTTGGGATTTATGCTCCAGACTTCTTGTTCCTGCAAAGCAAAACCCATACTTCAATTATATATCTTAACTGGGAATAGGAAGCAGATGACATAATATAAACATAAAGAATTCAATTAACTGAAGCTGCAATGTATTAACGTACTTGTGCTTGGTACGGCATTTGAGAAGATGATGAGCTGAGAGAAACAGAGAAGAACCACCACAAGTAACCTAAGAGAAATGCCAGCCATTGAAACAGAAACAACAACACAAACTCTCTGTATCTCTACTCTCTACTATCCCAATTTCGCTTGAGGTATAAAGCCATAAATGGGCAGTGGTCCATTTATACATTCTGATTATGGACAAATTAAAGGACATCCATGATCCATCATCAGCACCATAATGGTGTATTTCCCCCGTTTTTATTTTATTTTATTTTGTTGGCGATGGTGGTGTTTGGTTGTGTCAATCAAAATCACTATAAGTCAAAAAGATGTTTGTATATTTGATGAAACATAAAATCTTGTGGGAGGGGCTAGCTGGGGCTTTTCATATGACGCGGTTCTAATCTTTGGAAAACAAAAAAAAGGGAAAATCTTTTTCATGCTTCTCTTCTTGCATGTGAAGATTGCAGCTAGCCATAGCCATTAATTAGGCTGGTGAGTAACAGAGAGAGCTTTGAGGGGTAAGGGTACTGTATATTATATTGTGTGTGTGCTGTGCATGGAAATTTTTTTAAGTGGAAAGTATGATGACAAGTTTTATTAAGTCAAAATGTGGAAGTGGAGGATGACAAAACAATAATGTGTCTCCACAGTACAATTGATTATGTATAGAGTTTCTTTCATACATATATACTTAATTTATGTCCAGGCATAGTGGAACATATAATGCACTTTCATGGAGGGATTTTTTATGGGATTTGTGTGGTGATTTAAAAGTTAATGCGTATCTGTATATGATAGCTAGCCAACTGTTACAAATAAATGTTAAAGAAAAAAAAGAATGATCCAAAGAAGATTTGTTGTCATCTGTGTCGTTCATGCACGGAAAGTGTTCGATGAATTTCCTCAACGGTTTAAGCACGGATCTATTGTTTGACGAATTGACATTTAATGCTTCAAATACAAAAGTCTACACAAGAACATCTAACTGATGTAAAAATTCTCAAGGTTTTATCTTGCCATTTAGATAATATGATTGTTTAGGTAAATATACTTGTACGCTTAATCAAGTAAAAAATAATAATAATAATAATAGAATTGGATACTTATAAATAGATAACGTGTATTTTTAAAAAAATTTTAACTTATTTAGGTGTTTCTTTTAATATAACGAGAATATACAGTATAATTTAAATAAACGTGAATAATACAAGATACGAAACGTAAGTAATAAAAGACTTGAGTTTCTTGAAGTTTCGTAACAAATGAACAAGAAAAACAATCTTTTCATCAAGAACAAACATTGACTAATCACTAGTTGTTCCTAATTGTGTAATTGCATGGTCGGAAACAATGTTTAGACAAACTATTATAGCATAAATAATCTGTCTTAGTCATATATATATATATATATATAGACTTTTAACTCTATATAGTCAACAATCGAATTGCATAATAATTACTTGACTTGTTTAAGTAGAACACCAATAAGTACTCCACCAAGTACATGTGGCTACAACAATACAACATAAACTTTTGATTAACATAATTATGCACGATGTGGAGCAAACAATTGTGATTTAAATATAAATATATATATATATATATATACACACATGTATGTATAGCAAGAAATTTCCATGTAAAGAACATTTCTCTATAGTGGAGAAAACTATTGAAGTTTCAAAGAATGGGGCAGCCACATTCGAGTCAAATCATGCTGCTTTCAAATGCTTCATCATTTTGCCTCTTGAGTTGCCATATTTAGTGGCTTTGTTCCCACTTTAACATGATAGAGTTAATTTTAGGTAACATACCTTTTTTTAGCTCTCCATATTGTGTAAGTCTTCTTTTTGGTACAAGTGGATAAACACTTAGTAAATGTTACGTAAAGTTATATGTTTAATATTTGCTTTGAGCGCTATGCAAGAGTGAGACGTTCTCTAGAATAAGAATCAGACTCTACAAATGCGACTCGAATTGAATTCAAATTAGTAAAAGAGTGACTTGATATACGTGTGTGTGTGTGTGTGTGTGTGTGTATATACACATTTGTGCGTGGTGGAAATTCATAGGAAAGAATGTACATGAACAAAACACAGATGTTTGGTTCTCCATGCTTGGGAGGTTACATATAACTTCCTCAATGGAACTCCACCTATGATTTATAGTGTCATCTTCCAAGAAATTCAAGTGCAAAGACATTACCATATTTTGTCATTAACTTTTTGGACTAGAAAACTCAAACAATAGGATATTTACTTATATATTCTTGATTTAACCTAATGTTATAAAGAGGAAAAAATTAATTAAAAAAAAAAAAAATCTGACTCTACTCAATTATTAGTATTTCAAAGAGAAGGTTAGTGCATATAATATTAAATATTAAACAATTTGATATATTTTCTCCTAAATATTTCATTTTAATCTTTTAGATCATAAATAAATTATATTTTAGTAGTTTTTATCTTTTTGAATAAAAAAGAGCTTCTAAGTAAGAATAATCAATAATCAAAAATTACTGTGCTTATATCTTTATTTAGAATTTTTTTTTGTCAAAAAAAAAAATTTAATTATTAAAATTTAATTTACTTAAAATTTAATATATTAATCCACTCAAAAAAAAAAATTAATATATTAAAATAAAATATTAAATATTAAATATATTAAAACTTTAAATATTTAATATTATATCCATTAATCCGTCTCTTTTAAAATTAAAGTGACTTAAAATTGGATATTCCCAATAAATTCATAATTGGAAATAAGAGGTGACCATTGAGTCCACTGGAAAGTCATTTTTAATTTTGAACCAAATGAAGGGGAAAAAATATATATATATATATATATCCAAAAAAGAAATAGAAGACAAAACGACAAGGGATGGTTTGCTGTATTACATTAATGAAAGATTTGGATGCTTTTCCATGGGAATCTTTCTACACTTTCAGTACAAAAACAGCAGTAGAAAAAAACGGAAGATGTAATTTTGTCTTGTCTGCTGCTCTTGCCCCTATTCTACTTTAAAATTGGGATACACAGTTAAGGGTGTGTTTGAATTAGAATTTTTTTTTATTATTATTATTTTTTATTAATTTTTTTTTAAGTTAAGTTAAGTATATTGTAAAAAATAAAAAATAAATCAGAAATAAATGAAAAAGTTATTTAGTAAGTGGGATGTAAAAATATTATACTCTATATGTGTAATGATGAGATAAATATTAGAAACACACACATAAAGTCACTTTCTGTTCTGTCTATTTTTTTTTTTTTTCTGTCAAGTGGACAGACATAAACAGTGTTGTATCAAGTAGTGTCTAAATAAGTACACCATATTTTTTTGAGTTTGAATAAAAAACTAAAAAAAAAAAAAAAATTCCAATCCAAAAAATAACTTAAATTATGCAGATAATTAAGATGTGTTTGGATTGAAATTTTTTTTTAGTTTTTCTCTCAAACTAAAAAAAATGATGTGTACTTGTTTGGACACTATCTGACATGGCTGTAAAAAAAATAATAAAATATTGAATATTGAAATATTTATAAAATTAAATATTTAATAAAAATATCACTTCAATAACAATATTATCACTACACTTAATAAAATATAATATTTTTATTTTCATTTATACCTACCTTAATTCTCGTTTTTCGTAATACACTCAACTTACCTTTTAAAAAAAAAAAAAATGAACAAACTTCAATTTAATTTTGATTTCATTTCAAAAGCTTTTATACAAAAATAAAAATTAAAAGACTGAAAAATCTTTAAAACTCTTTCAATACTAATGTCAACAGTAAGTAAAAAAGTTAAAACAAATAATCAAAAGAAAAAATTGGACAACTTCAAAAAGTCGGGATTTTATCAGAAAGCCCAAAAGAAAGAATACGGAAATAGCAGTAACCGAACACGTCTCGACTTGGGCTAAAGGCCTTTATCCCCCAACCACACCGTTTTAGGGTTGGGTCGACACCTAAGGAATTCAAACACTCATTTGAATTTAGGCTCAACTTGGTAGCATGACGGGCCAGTTTTTTTGAGTTAAAAGTATTCCGTAACAAACTAACAATTAATAGTACTAAGATGCGTGACTTGTGTGCATTTGCACTCTTAAAGTGGTAGCCCATTAATATAGTTTATCTTATTTAGGTGTCTCCATTTGACAAGTTACGTTTTTTTGTATTAGAGTCTTAAAAGTCTTTTCCTAACGATTTTTCTTAGATTAGTCGATTATGATGCCGAATTAAAAAAAAAAACAAACAACAACATCTCGTTTAGTTCAAACAAAAAGAGATTGATTTTTCTTGAAGTAAAGATTTTGAGTTTGAACCTTATGAATAAAGAAATGGGTATTAAGGATTTAAAACTTAAGTGGTTATTAGTTTGTGGATGTAGATATGACTTAAATGTGTATCGTACATAATTGGGACCCATATATCTAACGTCATGTACTAAACAATATATATATATATATATATATATATATATGTGTGTGTGTGTGTGTGTGATTCTATTTCATTGAAACCTTGTGAATGACAAAATGAGTATTAAGAAAGTTAAGGCTCCTTTTGGATTAGAGCTCTTTTTTTTTTCAGTTTTCCACTCAAATTGAAAAAAAAAAAAAAAAAAAAAAAAAAGAGAATATTAATTGTCAAAAAAGATAATAAAATTTAAAATATATTCAATAAATATAAATATAAAAACTTCAATAATAATATCATCATAACACCTAATAAAATATAATATTTTTATCCCCCACTTATTAGACAATTTCTTCACTTGTCCCTACCTTACTCCTCATTTTCTGCAATTCACTCAACTCAACTTGAAAAAAATGAGCAAACTTAAGAAAAAAAAAAAAAAAAAAAAAAAAAAAAATAAATTTACTTGACTCAATTCTAGAGAATGAAATAACTTTTGATTTCATTTTTTTTTATTATTATTACTAAAAAATAATTTATGACTATTAATTTTTAAGCATTCTTCAAAAAGAATATATATATATATATATATATATATATCAATAAATCTTAATTTTAATAAGATGACAAGTTAAAAATTATTAATTTTTTTCTTTTTTAAGATTTTAGCATATATTATTCACGATGTTTCCAAAGCGTGCTTAGAATAAATGTATTATTATTATTACTTAAATTTTGATGCCCTTTTTTCTTTTATTATGAAATAATTTATAATATTTTATAATTAAAAATAAAAATAAAATTAATTGAGTTATACATTCTCATTAAAATAAATGTATTATTTAAAACAATTCCTTAGTTAAATATATATATATATATATTGATGAAAACTTATATGTATAGGAAGATGGTAGTTAGTAAGTTATTTCAGGAGTAGCAAAGCAACAGGCAAAGAGACAAGATATTTTTGTCAATCGTTTGTGTCCATAAATTGTCATTCTATCAGATATTGTTTCCTACCCTACTGTTTTATTATATTAATAATATAACTTTATATATATATATATATATATATATATATATATATATTGTATTATTAAAAATATTTATTTAAATATAAAATTTGATCCTAATAATTAATTTATGACAATTTTACTGACAAGCGGAAGCGCATGTGGGGAAAAGATAGATATTCGCATTGCATTGCGGGCAACCTACTAATTATTAGCACATGCTCTACCACCGGCCTAGTAGTCCAATGGATTAAATCTCTAATTTCATGTTGAACGTTACAAATTTAAACCTTATTGAGAACGTAGGATTCACGCCTTGTAACTGGCGTATTTTAAGATGGCGGTGATCGACTTAAAATGCTTGGTGCTATAGGTTAACATTCAAACCATTGGTGCATCCGATGGCAATTATGGTGCCTTGTCCAAGCTTCGGACTACCTTGACCTGACTGATAAGAACATTCCACGACGAAGAGGATCTCTTAGTTGGAGTGACCACGTCATCCTCTCCTTTTTAACTATCAAAAAAAAAAAAAAAAAAAAAAAAAAAAAAAAAAAAAAAAAATTATTAGCTCATGCTTCATTCAAGCCTTATGTCTCTTTTTCAATATACCATTTTTTTTTTTTTTTTGTCCTTCTATTTTCTGTTTTTGTTTAAAAACCTTATTTACTATTTAGGTTGCCAAATTCGTTCCACGTGGAAATTTAAAAGACTTAAATAAAACTTTAAATATATATATATATAATCCTCAAGAATTATTTTTAAAATAATAATTCAGTTAGTAAAATATTATTTATGATTCAAAATATCAAGAGTTTGAATCACATTAGAAAAAAAAAAAAAAAAAAAAAAAAAAAAAAAAAAAAAAAAAAAAAAAAAAAAACTTCAAAATTATTATTATATAATTTTAAAAAAAAAAAATTTGAGTTTTTTTTTTTTTTAATTTTAATATAATTCGAATATATGACTTTTCGAATAAAAAATAAAATTACTACCAATTGAGTTACACGTTTCTATTTGGTAGATAAGAGTTTAGTTTGTTAAATAAAATTATATTAGTAATTTCTATAATTTAAATAATTATTAAACATAACACTTTAATTATTATATATATATATATATATATATATCTTATATACTCAATTTACAATTTAAAAATATTTTATTATGTTTTTTTTTTTTCTCATTTAAGATATAATCTCTAAATACCTCGAATAATATTAACATTACAATAAATAATAGTATTAGATTAAAAAAAAAAAAGGGAGTCAAGATCAAGATATTGTCTTAAGCAATTACCAAAGTCATAACTAAATGCCTATCTAAAACCGCCCATAAAAGCCGTCCAAGAAATTTAAAAACTACACTAGTCTTAGAATAATATGTTCCTTTTTAAGAATAATATGGTGAATATACTTGGATTATTCTTACCATCCTTAACCCCGCATTGACATAAACAAAAGGACTACGTGTGTGTTTATATATATATATATATATATATATATATATATATATATTATTTTTTATTTGAAAAAGAAAATTAAAGAAAAAGTTAACACCGAAAGATTAAAAAAAGATAATCGCTTTTTATTTGTACGCGTGGAAATTAAACATTTATTATACATATATATTAAAAAATTCCCAACTATTGAAGTTTAAAATTAATAAGTGGAAGACAATTAATTCAGATAATAACAGTAAAATTTATTGGTAATACTCATTATTATTATTATTATTATTTTTAAAAGTCAATATAATAAATATATAAAAGAATGTAATCTCATATGGGAACTTTATAAATTTGTTACTCTCCTTTAATCTTATAAATATTTTAGAACTACATTTTATCAGATAAATGGATTTTTAACCTCTAAATTGAGCTTTGACTGTTAACTATTTTAATGGACTTAGACTTATTCTGATTTACGTATTAGAAGAGTTATTCAAATTGTTGACTTGGGAAGATATGTGGAATGACAAATCTATCCTTGACCATCTAAAAAGTTAGGAAAATTGGCATAAATAGTTCTCAAACTATGGTCATTTGGTGACATTGGTCCCAGAATTATATTAAATTGTGTGGGATTGATCTTTCCATTAAATTTTTTTGTTATTTTATGTTAATTTCAAAAAAAAAAAAAAAAAAAAAAATTGTCTAAGGGGATTTTAGTTACTTTTCAATAACATTATAAAAAAGAAAAATATATTATTGATACAAATACATGTACATATAGTCATTTTTTCTCATTATTTTCACCGTACATATATACATATATGTTGGTCTTTTTGTTGTTTTTTTTTTTTTTTTTGTATAATGTTATTATGAATGAAATGATTAAAATTCCCTTAGGTTTTTTTTTTTTTTTTTTTGAAACTAACGGTAAAATAACAAAAAAAAAAATTAACGGAATGACTAATCCCACACAATTTAACATAATTCAGGGATCAATGTCACCAAATAGATATAATTTGGGGACTGTTTATGCCAATTTTCCAAAAAGTTATGAGTTAGAGTTTAGTTTAAAGGGCAAAAATATCAAAATTTTAAATTAAAAAAAGGAAAAATAGCGATTTAGTCCCAGTATTATTTTTGAACAGCCGATTTAGTCCCTAAATTTTATTTTTAGCCAAATGTCATCCTCATTCTTTTTTTGACCTTCTAATTAGGTCCTTTAGCAGGTTTTTGAAAAAGTTGTTTGTAAT
>JAXGGT010000002.1:3487039-3505266 GCA_035583425.1 Marsdenia floribunda
CAAAAAGGACTTTGTTGTCCAATCGTAAAATAGTTTGGGACCTTAAAAGTTAAAAAAAAACTTTTGGGACTAAAGTTACCAAAAATAAATTTATTTGGGACTAAATCCACAAATTATTCGCGCTTTTTGGCATTTAACGTTTTCCCTTTTTTTCTTTCTTCTTTTTTCCTACTTTGCGCTTTCGCTTTTCACCAGCATTTATTATAAAGCCAAATTGTATATGACAGTTTTGTCTCCCATCCATGTGCTCCAGCCAATCCATCCCTTTGCCTCCATTCCTTTATCTCAACATTTTCTTCTTTTTCCATTTTTCCTTTTTAGTGTTCAATGAATTCATATTTAATTTAGATTATGACCGTAAAGATTCATTCTTCTTTGAAAAATCTTACTCTAACTTTTATATAATGTTTACGACTAAAATTAAATAAGAAATTTTATGTAGCTTTCATATGTATGTTTTCCACTTGTATTTAGAGCTGTAAACAAATCAAGTCGTTCGCAAATAAAGTTTGTTCAAACATGTTTGTTTATCAAACAAATCGGATTCAAACACTTTATTAAATTCGATTAATATTCGAGCTAACTCGAACAGTGTTTGCAAATAAATTATAATATTTATATATTATATAAATAAATTATTATTTAATAAAAAATTTATAATAAGATTTTTTAGTTTATTGAGTTATTAAATATTTAAATTATATAAATTATTTAAAAATTTTATGTCTTTATTATTTATATTTATATTTTTTATAATTTTTTAAAAACATAATTTGAGCTCGAACCCGAGTTCAAACTCAAACTCAAACTCGAGCTCGAGTTAGCTTGAAAGTTAAACAAGTCGAATTCGAACAATTTTCGAATTATACGAACAAATAGTTAAATGAACTCGAACAAATTTTTATGTTTGAAACATTAAACGAACGAACTCAAGCAGTGCTCGAAAATTAAACAAACCAAGCCCAAACATTCAATGTTCGGTTCGACTCGCTTCTATTACAACTCTACTTGTATCAAGTCAAAGATTTTATCTCACTATTTTCTCTCTTTCTCTCTCTCTCTCTACATATGTATATATAATTTCTTACCTATCAAAATACCATTATTGGGATAAGTAATCTTAATATAAGTGACAAAAAAAATTAAATTTTTTAAAATAAAATTTAAATTTAAACTCTATTTCTATATATATATATAAGTGTTTAAAGGGCTTAATTTTTGAAGAAAAAAAAAGTCACATTTGACTTAACATGCAAAAGTAAATACTAATTCTAAGCAATAGTCAAATTTTACAAATATAATTTAAATTAAATTGAAACGATAATTTTAAATATAAAATAATTTTTAAAAAAGAAAAGTAAGTCAATATATTTAATTTATTTTGTTTGTAAGGTATTATTATATGTAATCAATAATTTAGTGGGATCTATCACTTAGCTAAGATGTAACCAAAGAGTGTTATCTATCATGGCATCAATTGTACAAATTGCTCTCTCTCTCTCTCTCTCTCTCAATAGTCAATACTTATAAAGAACTATTAAATCAAGCACTAAACTTCGAGGGTCAACCTCTAATCTTAAACTTAATCCTAGTTCTGTCCTTAATATTTACTCTAGTGCTTTTATTAGGTCTTTTTCTTTTAATTAAAGAGAAAGTTATAGAAAGTACACTACGAAGTCAACCCTTTAAAGTGCATACTTTGTACCACCATTATATATTGACTTTAAAATCAATCAAACATATTTGAAACCGTGTAATAAGCATAAACCATATTGCTAATCAAACCTCAAAATGGTCACTTAATTAAGAGAAAATTTTTCTCTTCCTTTCTCTTTATTTTCCCTTCATATATGAGTTCTTGAACTTTTATTATTATTGGTACTAATAGTTTTCATTTCTCATCTCATGAAAATCTCTTTCCGTAAGGTGGTGCACCAATATGAGCCTGACAACAAGTAGGTCAATTACTTAATACCATCTTTATTTTACCAAAAAGAGATATTCCGAGTTAATAATGAGTACCTAGGCGCATACTTATATTTCATATTACATACTCATGTATTTACGATGTGGGACGGAATATCTCATATATAATTAACAACCTCACTTATAAATATAAATATTATAAATTTAAATCATGAGAAAAAACTTCAATAACCTAACTAAGTCAGGATCAGAAATTAATTATTTGGATATTTTATTTGTGGATGAGGAAAATTAACCAATCATAAAATTGATTGCCTAAAAAAGAGGGGGAGATAGGATTTATTGATTGTTGGACGGAAAAAAAAAGCTTCTTTTTAGCTATGGTGCGAATGTAAAGCCTTCACTTTCTCAGAAAAAGTTAAAAAAAGACTTCATTTTTGGAGTCCACTTTTGATTTTTTTTTTTTTTTTTTTTTTTTCACTTGTATTCCATTAGTGGAGGTTTAAGAAATCCACCGAATGACACTCTTAGAGGTTGATGTAGACAATGAATTCCTTATCTTTCTAAGAGTTGTTAAAATTCAGACATTCTTAACAAAAGACAAAAACAAAGCTGTATTACCTCTGGACTTCCATAGATTTTTTCATACTTCATTGCCCTTTGCTGCCTGTTCTCAATTCGATGTCCATTCATTATGGATATCTTTGGCAATTTTTTCAAAAATCTGCCCCAAACTGTTGGATTGGATTGATTGCAACTTTTCTATATATATATAAGAAGAAAACGTAACAAATCATGTTAAAAGCAAAAAAAAAAAAAAAAAAAAAATCACAAATTTTTCGGGAAAAAAAAAAAGAAGAAAAGAAAGAAAGACATATACATATACTTAAAGTCAGTATGTTGTGTTTGATTTGAGATCACAAATCCCAATTTTCCAAATGGGCATTGTAAAAGCATTTGACTTCAAGCAGCAAATCATGGTTGCAACTTACAAACGCTAGAAAGAAATTCTACAAATGAGAAAGAATGAATGTGCACTTCTTTTGACTACAAACTCAACCACCAAAACTGTACTCCCCATTTTTGTTACCTGGTATCCTTATCGATTAATGCGGGAAGAATCTATGGAGATATACCTCAAGACTATATTACATAGCTAAAATTCAACACAACGCCGTCTTTAGTGAGAATCAAACTTAAGTCCTCCAACAAATTAAGGCATTTAATCAAGTAGAGCCACACTATTAGACTCCCACCTTGTTCTCGCGTTAGTCGATAAGAATACCGAATTACTAAATATATATATATATAATGCTATTAAGTAAAAAGTAAAAAAAAAAAAAATAACAGGAAAGTCAATTTTTCACTCGAGGAAAGAGGCAGACAGCCATTTCTAACAAATGCAAGATTGACCAAGGAGACCTGAAAATAGTGAGGGAATTTTCCTCATCACTAACAATGGCAATGTTACTAAAGTTGCATGGGGTTAATCGTAGGGTTCATTCACTCATTCTCTATACTGCAATCCTATCTGCAAAGACATGCCTTCGCTCTCTTGCACGCGAAGAGGAGCTAGCTTTATTCACGTTGGGATACAGATTGCTAAAAGAACATCCCAAGATTGCAATTTTGAATAGTCTTGCAATATGTGGTGCTAGACATCAATAAGTTATTGAATGTTACACCCACCAGAATCTTGTCCACGCCGTACATTTCCATATGCTGTCAGTTCAAGAAGGTCCATGTCGCGACCTGCAAGTTAGACAAACAAGTTACAGACACTAAGATGATTCACAAGTTAACAGAAAAAACCTGGTGATGCAATTTTATTTCTCTATTCAGTCTTTGTTCTTCTACTATTTGTTGAGAGATGAAAGAAACACAGATGGTAAGAAATACCTGAAACCCGACAGTAAGAACTTTTCTGAATAAGTTCTGATGTGGATATCTCAGTGCGATTCCCTTTAGACCGGTTAACAGTTGCCTACACCAAAACAAGGGTGATGAGGCATAAAGTCTGCCCTTCAAATAAATTTACAGTTATGAATTTTAAAGTGTGTGTTATGTACTGAAGGCTTGCAAATAAACTCTTGGAACAGTAGCCCGTCCTACTTTTACAATGGGAATACTACATGAATACTTATCTCATCTAGGTATCAAATGAAATCACGCAACAAGAACAGCAATGCTCCATGGAACATCTAGGTGTCCCCAGGAAGATTACATGCCACATAGGACTCAAGAGTGAGTGTAATTCTGGTTCATGCATGCACAGTTACATATGGCTTGAGAACAGGAGCTCCAAATTTCCTAAGCTCAATACCAGCTAAGCTAGATGCATATATGTCCTTTATCTGATACAGGCTTCTAGCTTGAGCAAATACAAAAGGAATCAAACCAAAAGAAAAAGGAGAAATGGTCAAAGAAAACGCAACAGACAAATTCTATGACCAGGCTGGTACCACTATATCTCAGGTTCCATGCGTTGAACTCAGTTCTAGTTGAATTTCTCTCTCTCTCTCTTTTTTTTTTTTTTGTTGCCATGCTCTCAACTCCAGACAAGGACAGGATAAAAGAGTAAGAAATTTATGATGTGAGACTGAAAGTCCTGTATGCATGAACCTTAAAAGCATTAGATACAACACTTCAATGCAAGGCCTTTCATACACTAGCTCCAAATCTTAATATTACTAAAAGTTTCCTTAATTGTAAAAGACCCATTACCATATGATTATATTCAGAACTGCACAGGTTGTCAAAGAAGATCAACAAGCACTTTTTCATTGTGATAAAGGCAGGAAACGTGATAATTCCTATTTCTTGACTTGTGAATTTCCATGGTGCATAGTTAAGACCAAAAACATGGTTAAGTATGAGGTACATAGAAGAGGGATATGATGAAATACTTTGGTGATAGAAAACACAAATTTTTATTGCTCAACAGATGGAGATGAATAAGATGCTTCAGGCAAATGAAAAATATCCCATGATTTGAAGTTTTGTTTTCTTGTCAGTTCTTTTAATGGATACGTGATATCACTATGCAATTTCTTTAACAGGATCGTTTAAGATAATCAAGATGAGCTTCAAGAGAAAAATAAATATTCTTGCAGAATGCAAAGGTGCAGTATGGGTATCAGCAAAGTGATGGGCAAATACAAGAGAGAAATTTACCTGTAAAACCTGACAGTTCTCCAATGTGCTTTTTCCTCCCTGCGAAAGTCCAGAAAGTGAAATTAAGTGAATTAGAGGATGTCCTAAAGAATGTAACTTTCTATTAGACAACATGATATTGCACTAAGATAATGCATGGCTTTATCAGATTGACTATGTAAAATATTGTTTCAAGTTAGACCTCCCTATAACATGAAATTCCTAAATCAGGAAAGTTAGCATGGTTCCTATTAACTGCAGAAGATTTCTGATGAAACTAAACCACAGATAGGCAAGTACTTTATCCAGTCCCTATGTGCTATTTAATTCTTGAGAGTCTAAAATTATGCATTCAAATAGTAGTAGGATATCCTAACACTTTTTAAGACAAAGAGGCAAAAAGTTATATGAAGATAAAGCTTTTTTATGGATAATCAAACATTTAGAAATAGCCAGTGTTTTCAAATAAAGAAACAAGGATTTTATCGGATACTTTTGATGGCAAAGAAAGGAAGAACCTATCCTTTTTTCAAAAAGAATCTAGGGAGGTTATGAGTTTACTGAAAATTTCTTACAAATCCACAACAGTCAAAATGTCATAGTTTTTTCACGCAAATACTTGGTCCTTTATGAGGAGTCGTAGCATCTTATGATTAAGGTTCATTCAGAAAAAGTGGTAAAGTATTTGAATGAAGGAAGTAATACCTTATTTCCTATACATAGGAATAAGCTTAGTATGCTACAGAAATCATGTTATCAATATCGCTTATCAGACACCAAAGTTCCCATCTCACCTATTGAGTTCTTATTCCCTATAAAGCGTTTTTTATAATTTACTTTTCTCCACAATTTGATTGTAAAGGAGTGCAAAATACCTGCATAACATATACCTATCTTGTTTGGATTAACAGTCGTTAGGACCCCAACACATACAGCATGAACCCCTAAAATAGAATGGGCAATCCTAGCAACAGTTTCAGTAATATTATTAAGGAACCAAGGAAAGAATTTTCCAGTCTATCTTACATGATACTCTGAAAAAAATTGGTCATGGGTTGCACTACATTGCCTAAAAATGTCCACCCAATGGTAGAAATATTGACATATACCGCAAAGATACTCTGGTAACTGCCAAAGAAACAAAAAGAGATTCCCTTGCTCTGGTTAACAGTATTCCACCCACGCTTAACCATTGCCACCGAAAGATTTAATTTTTAAGTATTATCGGATTTCTTGAAAACACAAGATAGTTCAATCATTAATTTCCGGAAAAGAAAAGAGCAATTACATAGGACGCAAAGCAACAAGTCATCAGATTGATGATAATATACAATGACAAAAGCATGAAAATGAAGTCTCACGAGAGGAAAATGCATAGAAACTTCACAGAACCTAAATAAACAGAAGTACCTTGTAACTTCATAAGAGTTTAAAAATAGGAACTTGCAACATGGTGGTAGCAAAGAGACACTAAATCAAGTAGCAAATGCATAAAACAGAGGCAAGAAAGTTTCAAAAAACTTGGGAAAGGCCAAAATTCAACAAAGCCTAAACGAAAAAAGTCCTAACGCATTCAAGTATAACCTTAGAGTAAGGTATAATATGGTCATAGTCGTGACATAAACAACCAGGACAACCCACGAGCTTCCGAAACACGATGTTACCCACAGCATCTCGTCTCCATCTTTCCGGGTCTCGACCTTTGATTTTCTCCGCTTTTTCCCAGCATTGCTGTTTGACGGTGTGAGGGAAGCTCCTGGGGTTGGGATTAGGACCGTATGATTCAAGGGAAATCTGGAGTCCTGGGAGGAGTGACAGCTCCTCAGTAACGAGTTCTCCGTCGAGAAGTGAGGCGGCAGAAGGTGGAGGCGAGAGGCGAGAACAAGTGGACTCCCGCAACCCGTTCGAACTTTCGGGTCGGGCCCTGGAAGGAGATGAAAGGGATCGATTTCTCCTCTTGGGTTCTCGGTTCTTTGGTGCCATCTTCTTGACTTCCCCTATTTCGGGCTCAAACTTCTGGAAGGGGATTTTCTTTTATTGTTTTGGATAAATAAGGGATTTACTAGGAGCCACAAAATTGTAAAAGAGAAAAATTGAATCGACATAATTATTGGTGTAAATTACATTATAAGTACAATATCACACGTCCAAAAAGTCTCAAATTTGTCACACTAAATAATCCCTTTTCAAGCTGTTGGCTCCAAAACCTTAAACACAAAAACCAGGTAACCTAAATTTTTGTTTAATTTTACTTTTATTTTTTCATTAAACTTATTATATATATGAATTTTATTATTATTATTATTATTTTAAAGATGATCAAATCAAACTATTTCTTAGCATCAAGAAAGTTTAGCTAAATCGATAATAACTTTATTTATAATTTAAAATGTTATGCGTTAGTTAGAAATGAGAAAGTGTGACTCAAAATTAATTAAATAAAAAAAAAAAAAAAAAACCTACTGTTTCTTAGTTAAAAGGTGTGGTTTTCATCATTGGATTCTAACAATTGTCAGTGTCATGAAGTTCCCTTGACGACCCTTCAACACTACTCCACAAAGAATAAATGGAGTCGTTGTGTGGAAACTCTGTGTACATTTTTCCCCCGAAATTTCCTTCAAATTTATTGCAAGACTTCAAAATTAACGACTATAAATAAATAAATCAATCAATCTTTTAGAATTCCAGAGGAAGATCGTACAAACTTGATCCAATTATTTTGGAAACCTCAATCTATATTCCTCTCATCCAGGCAAAAGAAGAATTAGAAAAATGGAGGAAATCAATTGAATTTCAGTATTACTGAACTTTTCAATGGCTAACAAATTAGTAGAATCTACATTGTCAATTCTTGTTGTTTTCATTTCATACTGGATCGTTACACTTCAAGAACTGTATGTTTGTTTTTGCTTTTTACTTCAGAGAACATCTCATCACTTCCTCATCGCCACCAGTTCATCGAGGGAGGCCGGATACTGGAGGTGTACTCCAGCGAAGATAATTAATAATATTGCTGCCGCCGATGCCACGGCTTCAAGTTCGGCATCGAAAGAACAACGTACCGATACGACGTCGATATCCAGCGAAGATCTTGGAAGCATAATGGGAAAGCTAGGGATAGTTTGGGACCAAAGTGGAGGGGAGAAGAAGAATGAATCAGAAATACTGGGTTTAGTTGAAATCTCGAGTTTGTTCAACGAATTAACTGATGATCAAGATCAGCCAATAATAAGTACAGAGGAAGCAAGAGAAGCTTTTGAGTTGTTTGATGGAAACAAAGATGGGTTCATAGATGCAAAGGAACTGCAGAAAATGCTTTCTGCATTAGGCTTCAAAGAAACTACAGAATCAGAATGCCAGAAAATGATTTCGGTTTTTGATTGCAATGGAGATAGACGAATCGATTTCCCTGAATTCTTGAAGGTTCTTGAGGACAGCTTTTCCTAATATAAATATATATATATATATACACATTATAAACATACTCTTTGTCCCTTTTAATTTTCATGTCGATCTGCTGCAGCTATCTTCATCCTAAACTCACTGGATGTTCTTTGATTTGAGAATAATATATTCTAACTCATCTTTTTGCCTTTATTTTAAGTTCATCTGATGCAATATTTATACATATATATATATATAGAACTAACTAATCCTCAGTCCTACAGGCAACAACTTTATTCTTAATTAGTCTCCTATTCAACAACAACGTTAAAACAATTTCACTTATCATGGAATCAGAATAAAAATGTTAAGTAAAAATTATGACTTTAATTGAATCAGTCGTCTAATTATTTGATATTAGAAAAATAAAATTTCTTAATTTTATTCTGAACTCATATTATATATATTACCTTTACTGAAAAAATTACATGTTATTACGAAAAATTATTATAAAAGAGTTAAATTACAAGGTAATTTATATATATATATATATATAATATAGTATATTTGTCAAGAGAAATCTAAATGGAGATCAACACTCAAAATTATATTTTGAAATACTACATAATATAGTAGGTTTGTTAATGGGTTCAAAATATTCAGACCTAATCCAGATTCGACCTCAAAAATACTGAGTATGAGTTTAGTTTTTTTATACATGGACCCGGATCCTACTCGTACTCAAAAATTAGATATTAATTGGTTCGAGTACAGAATTATAAATATCGTACTCGATATATACTTAATCCGAATATAATATATTAATTATAGTGTTAAAATATTTAAGAGATTTTTTTTTTTTTTAATTATTATTTCATTTTTCAATTTTTCGAAAGAAAATATCTTTTATATTTTTATTTTTATTTTAACTTTATATTCTTTTTCACAATTTTCATAATTTTAAAATATTATATTTAATATATAATTTTGATTTTTGAATTGTAAATATAGTTAAATTATATTTTAAATGTTAAAATTTATTATAATAATATAAATTATTTAAATATAAATATTAAATTTAAAATAATTAAATTTTTTTTTTTTAAAATAAAAAATTAATGGTGTTTTTGGATTGAATTTTTGTTAAGATTACTCATTTTTTCAAAAAAAATTGAGTAGATTGTGAAAAACGAAGAATAAGGTGGGAGAAGTTAAGAAGTTATTTAGTAAGTGAAAGACAAAAATAATATATTTTATTAGTGTAATGATGATATTGTTATTTGAGTTATATATATTTATATGTATATATTGAATATTTTATTTATTTTTTATTGTCATCTGGACATGAATAGTAGCATGTCAATGTCAAGTGATGTCTAAACAAGTACAACTTATTTTTTTCAATTTAAGTAAAATTTTGAAAAAAAAAAGTCTAATCTAAAAATAGCTTAAAATTTAGGATAGAATATATCTGATTCGAATGAGACCCTATAGAGTTGGATATGAGTATAAAATTTTTGATTATGTAGAGTATTAGTCTAAAAAAAAATATATATATATATATATATATATATAATTTTCTGTTTTGAAATGTGAACGACCAAGTCGATAAGTTAAGTGGGTACTGGAAACGGCGGAGAAAATGAGAAGAAGGGCGATTGAAACTTAAATGGATATTCTCTCTTAAATTTTGCTGTATTTCAAACTCATCGCGGTTGCTGCTACCACTGTAAGTACTATTCTTTTCGTGTTGTGTTGTCTGTTTGTCGATTTTGGGTTTTGAGACAACCTCCCCCCATCCAATTGATGGTTTGATCGCTAATATTGCAGACTTTTCTTTAGATTTTGTAAAAGACTTCTCCTTTCTGGGCCAGTACAATCTGGAGAAATTTTTTTCTGTGATGCTGGCTATGGAGATGAGGCTTTGAAGATTGGTAATGTTGGGTGAAGATGGATGATGACAATTATGAGGGAAGAAATCTTGATTTAGTAAATTCCTCCCATCCCAACTTTGGCGGTAAACATTTTTATCCTTTCGTATGATTCGCCGGGAATTGCTTCAGAGTTGTTGTGCGTTTTAGAATTTCAGTAGTTGGAGCACCGTTATAGAGTTTTATACGTAGGGCCGCGGAACAAAGTCAGTGAGCTTCCTGAAAATGACATTGTAATGGAAAAATTTTCAGGAAAAGAATAATCCTGCTGATGATTTTCTGATTTAATTTTTTCTTTTTTCTTTAAAGAAAATAACAATCTTAGTATTGGTTTTGATATGTGCGGAATGTTTGTCATAGTTTATGTTTTGAATTTATCTTATTTTCATTTACTGGGCTGTGTCTAGGAGACAATTAAAACACTCTTTGCCATTCTGTTCACTTAAGTCTCACATTCGTGTAATTCCATTACCTTGTCACTCTTTAGGTCTTATACAACTTCAGCAGACTACCACAAGTTGTGATTAACCTCTTCTGAACCAGCATTCGAATTTCATTATCATTTTTAGTGCACATTTTGAAGACAAGCATACAAAGATTCTACGTTGCCCTTAATGTTGAGACCTCAAGTCAGAACCGTTGGATTTCCATTGGTAAATCTTGTCAGATTAAAAGGAATTTCTATCTTGCAACAATTACATTTGGAGGAGCAACTACTTCGGACCTCATCAGATAACTGGTGTATTGTTAACGATGGGACAAATGATAAAAACATAGTTATGGGAATATCAGGGTAAGTTGCTTTTCTTGACATGATTTTTGATGAGGTGTCTTCATTTTCTTTTCACTTTTTCTCCCCTTATTTCTTGTTACTGGGGACTATTGTTCATTTTTTGTGGCGGACTGCAGTGACTAATTTACCCTACTATATGCTTTCATTCTGATCAAGATAGGCTCCCTGCCAATGCTCTGGGCGATGTTTCTTCTTTTAACTATGTCCAGATATGTTTAGATACTTGGCTTACTTAAGTCTGGGATATTATAAGCATGTCTTCATAATCAAGTGACAAGCCACTCCAAGATGAGATAACAAGGACATTAAGAGTTACATTTGATTTTTTTTTTTGGACTTAGACGGTAATTATTGGCCTGTATTCTAGTGCCTATGACTCCTACTGGTATCTGATTGTTTCTAGTATAGTGGTTTCACTATATCTTCTCGTCTCATTGTATAAATTGTAAATGCATCTTTGTGTATGGACACAGCAAGTTAATTTTGGTTACATGAAAACATTTTTGTAGGAAACCTGCTGAACTCCTGGAGGTAAGCTCTGTGATTCGGGACAGAGTTCCAGTAATTAGGAGATTCACAGGAGGAGGTACTGTCATTGTTGATCATGGAACAATATTTGTCACCTTTATTTGTAACAAGGATGCATTTCCAGATGTACAACCTTATCCAAGGCCTATCATGACATGGAGCAGCTTGATATATAGTAAAGTATTTCAAGGGATTGGAGATTTCAGCCTTCGTGAGAATGGTGAATGCACAGCTGTTGTCTCTATTTCTATATTGCTGCATACTTGACATGAATAAGACAACTACTTCTAGATTTGTTTTTCCATTCATTTAGTGCATACTTTGGCATTCGTGTGACTATGATTTTGGAGGTTGAAGACATAATTTCCTTCTTATCCCCAATATATCTTGTATTTTTTGGTTGGACGCTAGATGGTGGTTTTGGCATGAGATCAATGAGAGAAGGGTTGATGTTGTGACATGTATTTTAGGTTGCATGTTTTTAAGCTTTAGTTGCAGTTGGTGGATATGCCTTAGGTTAAGGTCATCATATCACTTTCTACTCCATCATTAGTATAATGGAATTTCTCACTGTAGCTGATGTACTAAGATAACTTTATCTCTTGGTTGAACGTCCTTATGACGGATGCTGCATGCATTGTGCTTAAGGTAAGTCTAACACAAAGTTGAGGGTTTGATGGTCGCATTTCTATCTCTTGCATTAATATTCATTCTATAAAGTTAGAAACATACGACAAAAATCATTTTTTATATTCATCTTAAAAATTCCATTAACCCCAAGTACAGAAAATGAGGGTCACATGCTTACTTGGTGAAAAGTTTCAGCTTTGCATAATGTTAGGTTTGCATTCATGGAATAGCTACTGCAGTTTCTTGTTTGAAAACATCTTTATTTGAAGCCAGATTTTAAGGTGTGGTTCTTAGTGCATTTCTTCTATTGTTTTTAGATTATGTGTTTGGCAACCGGAAGTTTGGTGGGAATGCTCAGTCTATTACAAAAAATCGTTGGATACACCATACATCTTTTCTATGGGACTATGATATAAGTAACATGAGTTATCTCAAACTTCCAAAACGAGCTCCTGAATATAGAAAGGTTTGAAGGCAATTCTCTCATACTTCTAGTTTTATTCCCAACATGTTTCCATGGGACTCATATTTACTGTTTCTCAGTTTTAATTCTTGGGATATGTGTGAACAAATTCAAACTATTTAATGAGACTTAATTCTGTCTCTGTGGTAACACCTACCAAATTGTCAGGCAGGGAGAAGAGAGTGAGATGAAGATAATGGTTTGCCGGTAGCCTATTGTGATGATAATAATTTAGTTTAGATTCTAGAATGTGGTACTGTTTAAAAGGTAACTGTTGATAATAAGATTATTAATTGTATGGTTAACCAAATGATGCTGCTCTAAATTTACATGCTAGCTAATCTTCTGTGTGTTAGCCTTAAAATTTTGTATGGAGGATTGTGTGGCCATAGTTGGGAGTGAAACTCTAGATATTCTTGATAGGTGGATTGAAGAACTGTTTGTTCTTAAGGATTTAGGTTACAACTCAAACTCTATGGTAGTAGAATTAAAAATATAATGAGTGCTTGCACATTTCACTTGAAATGTGTCAACTGGTGGGGGGTTCCCGTTAATGTCTTCTGCAAAAATCATGAAAGTAAATATAGATGGTACCAATGATTTTGCCATAAAGTTTTGGTGAATATTAGTTATTTCCTTATAGCATTCATTTAAATCTCTTGTTGAACTTTTGGCAACTACTTATGTCCAGGCAAGGGGCCATTTGGATTTCATATGCCGGTTAAAGGACCACATGGAAAGGTCTGAATTCATCAGCAGAACCATTGATGTACTCGACTGTCATTTTTCAGTAAAATCAATGGAGCTGGATGAAATAAACTCTTCTTTGAATTTGGAGTTTAAACCCTCTTCAAGGTTACTGGAAGTAGGGGAACTTGAAGCAGCAGCCATTAATTTTCAACCTGAGAAAATCTCTCTGCCAGTATGATCATTCATGCAAGTAACTTACGAGTGCCAACACGGTATCCCACCGCTTCCATGATGCCATTATAACAAATTCGTTTTCCCCTTTTCATCAGCTATATCTCCCATTGTCTTCATAGAAATTTGTCAATGTTTCATCTGGACAAGAAAACACAGTTTGTAGAAATAAAAAGATGAATTGTTTTGACTCATTTCTTTTTTTCCCCTTCCTTTTGTTAACTTCTTCATTTGGAGTAGAATGGAAAAGACTCAATTTTCAGCTGCGCTTCATTATCTGTTTTTCTGATGATTCCCGATGGAAAAAAATAATATTAACTTTTTAACTTAAATATTTTCAATTTAAAATTAATATATGATAATTTTTATTTAAATAAAGTATACTAATGATTATTAAATGGTTTGAGATTTCCTATTAGTAATTCTCTTTTTTTAAAAAATTATTTTCCATGAATTATTATATTATTATTTTTTCATTGTTTTTTTTATTTGTTATTAATAAAAATTTATATTTTAAATTTTTGAAAAAAATATTAATAATTATTATAAAATATTGATTAAAAAATATGAAGGAAAGTATTAATAAATATTATGTTAATTTTATCACGTGATAAAAGTAAAATAATAATAATAATAATAGTAACAATTAGCATAAAATAGTAACACTAATTAAATATAACTTCTTAAATTCTTAAGTATTAAAAATAAGTTGATTTCATTTTTTCAAAAAATAAAAAATAAAAGATGTTGATTTCAGGTATATATAATTAAGGAAGATTGGTAGATTTGCTCCCCAATGATTATGTTTTTGAAAAATAAAAAATAAAAGATGTTGATTTCAGGTATATATAATTAAGGAAGATTGGTAGATTTGCTCCCCAATGATTATGTTTTTGGTGTGATTGGTCCATTTTTTTTATTTTTTGATTAATAGGTCCCTAAAATAATTCGGGCAAGTACATTTGGTCCTTCCTTTACAAATTTAAAAATGTTGGACAGGTCAACAATTGTTTGACCAAATTTTGAAGGGTAAAATTGTCTTTTTATAAAAAAAAAAAGAGAGAAACAGTTTTCTTCCTTTTCTAAAATCTCCACCATCGACGCTACCACCACCATATCACCCTTTTCCTCTCTCTCTCTCTATTTGACATCCTTATAATTTTATCAATCACTGATCAACTACACAATGTCTGATTCATTCAAACTCCCATATATGTACACTATGTAGTCACTCCCCATTTGCATCCACTTCACCGCCAGTTGCTGGCAATAACAGGTCCGAATGGGTATCGAAGATTGAGCTCTGAATATTTTTAATGGAAATTTGTAAGGACTGCATATATAATAACTTGGGTCTCAACTTGGACCCGTAATTAATTTAATCATAACCAAGAAATTAAGAAGAGAAAAAAAAAAAAATTGAATTTTCTTCAACTCCTAGTGGGTCTCAACTTTGACCCGTAAAGCGAAACAGGATTTTTTAGCTGGATGATGACTCTTGACTGCATTGTTACCACCGCCTCATCGTCTATAAACTCCGGCCAGGCAAGTAAGTTTAAGTTGAAGTCCCGCTGACAGATAGGTAAGAGTTTACACGAGGTAATACACACACTATTCCAGTCCAGACGGCATGGAAGGAGATGAATTTGGTGGAGATAGATCCTTGTTTTGTCGGAGGCAGAAGAAGAAATGGAGTTGTCTCAGGCGATGGAAGAAGAAGAAAGAAGAAAAAGAAATGGAGTTTATCTTTCTTTTTTTTAAAAAAAAAATATAAAAAGACAATTTTACCCTTCAAACATTTATTGATCTGCCCAAATTTTTTAAATTTATAAAAGAGGGATCAAATACACTTGACCAAATTTTTTTAGGGACCTATTAACTAAAAAATAAAGAAAAGGAACTAACCACACCAAAAACGTAAACATTGGGGACCAAATCCACCAATATTCCTATAATTAATTTTAGAGATTCTAGTGATCCCACACAGTAATAGTCTTTTTAAAATGGAAAAGCCTGCAAACAAACAACATCGGATGTTTACGAAAATGAGTCAGAACAGACCGAGTCCCAAGTATCTTCTTGAGGTGGACACTTCCATTTCATTACACTATCCTTCTGCTGACAGCGGTTCTGAATCTCTTAAACAAAAGACCAAAGAAAAGGGAAATCAATAATCAGACCTAGTTCAGTTCATGGAATCTTCTTCGTCTCTATTTTGTGTGTTTGTGTGTGTGTGTGTGTGTTTTTTTTTTTTTTTTTTCTCTTTTCTATTTATTCCTGAATTTTCACTCGTACCATGAATCCAGAATTATCTATTTTCCAGAACTTCTGAGACACAGTGCCATTGGTAAGGAAAACAAACAAAGGTTATGTAGGTAAAGTAAGCAGAAAGATTGGTTCTTTCAGGTGACAACCACCCGGTTCTCCCGCGAGCTTTAACCACCGAAATCATAGCACAGCCCTCTGTTTGAGGTATGCCCTTTTAACTAATTCCCTTTTTTTTTTCCTTCTCTCTCTCCCTCTCCATCTCCCTCTCCCTCTCCCTCTCTCCCCCCGAAGAAGGTAAAATTTACATATTTTTTATATGCCGTTGATATCTGCTCCTTGTCCACAGTTCTGTTCGTACGAATTTGCCTTTTTTAGGTTGTGTTCTATTTTTATCTCAACGTATATAAATCTTTAATTTTTGGGCATGTGAAGCAGGTTTAAATATTTTTATTGAAACCCTTCTGTGGGCATGAAGTTGTTTACGTAATCTTTGTCATACCTGGGTGAACTCTTCACCTGGGGTTCTTGAAATTTGCCATCATATGTCTCTTTACAATTTTCTGTTTTTGGTCGTAGTCTTTTGTGACAAAGTAAAACGGTGGTGAAAAGGTGTGCATTAATTTGAGCTTTTTTTTCCAGGTCGTATTCATTAGGTATTTCTGCAGTTCATTCTGTTTATACAGCAAAGGGATCCGGATAAGGAAATGAATTTTTTCGCTTTCTTTTCCCTCGTGGCATATAAATTTAGGTGCCAAATTGAAATAGGAACCCAAAAAAACAAACTAAAAAAAATGTGAAGATAAGCTAAAAGGAGATTCAATACTATGAATCTCGCACCAGCACAGGATATTTGAATGACTTGATATAAGAGACTGAAAGCAGTTTCTATTTTTGTACATAGGATGGGAAGAGTTAAATTAAAGATAAGGAGATTGGAGAGCAGTAGCAATCGACAGGTGACCTATTCAAAGAGGAGGTCTGGAATCTTGAAAAAAGCTAAAGAACTTTCTGTTCTATGTGACATTGATATTGTCCTACTTATGTTTTCTCCATCTGGGAAACCAACAATATTCAGAGGAGCACACAGGTAGGCTTCTAATTTCTGTTCCAGGATATTGTGGGACAGTGTGAGTTTAACATGAGTAGCTGGGATATTTATCTACTTGTGAATTTTTGCATTGGGCTCAAGTTTGATCGAATTGGTGAAAGTAAAAACAAAGTTCAATAAAATTAGAATTTTGTCAAAAAAAAATATTTTTTGAATCCTTGAGTTTATGGAAATCTATTGATATCTTTTCTCTCAAAAAGAAAAAATGAGATAATTCTCCTTTACAAATTGGCAACTCTTTGTGGAGGGTTTGAAAATTTTGAATTGATGAGCAGTGGATATAGGACATAATTTTATAGAGTTCCAAATATTCTTATATTCAAGAAGTTAAAGAAGGGAGAGAAAAAAAAAAAAAAAATGCCTAATGTCTAAACCCTCAAATAAAAAGTCTAATGTGAGATATAACTGGTTATTATACAATTTATTTTCAGTATAATCCTTTTCTCAGTAACAAATGGTGCCCAAACTTATTCAAGTTATTCGGCAGATTCTCTCTTTGATAGATTGAGATATTTAAATCATGAGCCTCAACAGATTCCAATTGATGTAGAGTTATTTTTTGATTGATCTCGCAGTGAATGCCAAATAAATTTGTGAAGAGTCGTCTTGTAGTTTTACTAGAATTCGGAACAATTTTTTGCCAACTTGAAACTTTTATCTTTTCTATGATATATTATATATAGAAAGTATAAGATGTAAAATAAACAATTGGTACTCATTTCATTCCTAATCTTCTTTTTATCCTTTTTGTATCTATAGCAACATTGATGAAATTGTTGCAAAGTTTGCTCAACTATCTCCACAGGAAAGGGCAAAAAGGTATAATGAATTCTTTCTAATTTGCTTTTATATAGTCAGAATATAATGCTTATGAAATGATGGCTAACTGTAATTTCTTTTTATTCTTTATTAAAACAGGAAGTTGGAGAGCCTTGAGGTGGTTTGACCTTCTTAATCTAATTAAGTCTAGTCTGTTTCTCTCGTATATTGATTTTTCTTTTTAGACTATTGTAATTTTGGTCATGTCATAGGTTTTGAAGAAAACTTTCAGAAAGCTTGATCATGATGTCAATATTCAAGAGTATTTGGATGCGAGGTATATAACCATAAATAACTTGGAAT
>JAXGGT010000002.1:3582420-3615696 GCA_035583425.1 Marsdenia floribunda
GAAGAAATCTCTCCTTTTATTTTGTGAGGTTGAAAGGATATTCCATTCATGCACAACTTTTCCATAATCTTCACTTAGTGGTGGAAATTTGAAGATCATATAAGGGTAAAAAGAAAAAAAAAAAAAAAAAAATTTAAACTCAACTCAACGGGCGACTTTTAAATTATTACACTAATATATATATATATATTTTATTTCTTTATTAAGTTTAATCATATATAGATTACATCATTTCATAGTATAAATTTAATGGTACAAAGTAATCTTCAATGTCGAGCAAATCTCGACAAGCATGAAATCTTGTGGAAGAAAATTTCTCAAATAATTTTTTTTTTTTTTTATTTTTTTTTTGGGTGGGGGATTGTAACATATGTTGTAGTATTTTTTATAAGAAAAATAGAGAGTATAAGTAATTAGTTTTTTTTTTTTTTGTGAAAAATAGAGGATCTTGTAAGAATTCTTGCAAAGGGCAAAGTGGGAAGAATTCTGATCATGTTATTCTAAT
This sequence comes from Marsdenia floribunda, assembly GCA_035583425.1. Classification (NCBI taxonomy): domain Eukaryota; kingdom Viridiplantae; phylum Streptophyta; class Magnoliopsida; order Gentianales; family Apocynaceae; genus Marsdenia; species Marsdenia floribunda. The sequence goes on from JAXGGT010000002.1 coordinate 3,582,926, forward strand.
AAGATCTAGCAAGAAAAGTACCAAACTCTATTGCCAAGCATAATTCTACATAGCTATATATACACACCACTTCAACTTCATTACCTGACAGAAAAAATGAATTGTCCTATCCAGTACATCAAAAGAAGGTTTAGGCCTGTCTGAATTATTTTTATTTTTATTTTTATTTTTTGGTAAATACGCCTGTCTGAATTTTGAGTCTGGTATAACATTATTTTTATTAAAGTGCTAAGGGAAATGTTAAAAGTAAGGGTAAGGTGTTTTTATAAAGGGAAAATTTTTCGATTTAGTCCCTTAATTATTTATATTTTTCTGAATTGGTCCTATAATTTTAATTTTATTTAAATTGACCCTTTATCTATTTTCTATTTCTCAAATTGGTCCTCTCAACCAAAATTGACCCAAATTTGATCATTTTACTAGCATATCTATTAAATTAAAATGGTATTTTGATCATTTCATATTAGAAAAAAAGAAAAAATTGAATAGATATATTAAATTTATTCACATTTCTTTCTCTTTTCTTGAAAAAAAATGAGTATTTTGGCTAAAATATTATATCTATTCTATTGTTTTTTTTTTCTAACATAAAATGACAAAAATACCCTTTTAATTTAATGGATATGCTGATAAAATGATCAAATTTTGGTCAATTTTAGTTGGGAGGACCAATTTGGGAAATAGAAAATAGAGAAAGGATCAATTTGGATAAAATTAAAGTTATAGGACAAATTTAGAGAAATATAAATAGTTAAGGGACTAAATCGGAGAATTTTCCTTTTATAAAGCACTTGGTCCACAAGTATCAAATTTGACACCTTTTTTATATAAATTAAATTAATAGTAAAATATAAATGTTTTGTGAATACAACGAGAGGAGTCTTTTTCCGTAAGCATTATGTAAGAGTTAAAATACTTTTTTTTTTTTTTTGAGTAAAAATTAAATTTTGTAAGTATAATTTAAATTAAATTTAAATTAATTGAAATAACAATTTTAGATATGGGGTGTTTAAAAAAAAAATATATATATATATATAAAATGCTCTTTGTACCTCTAAATAGCTATATCACCTACACTCACACATAATTACTAATAAGTTGCAACAGTGCCCTTAATTGTGCAAAAATTAAACCCACCCCCCCAATACAACAACCCATGGATTTGACACATATATATATATATATATATATTGTTGGATGTGACATAAAAAAAAAATGAAAAGACATAAAAAAACCCCTTATATATGGTGTATGTTCATGGGATGCGAATGGCTCATGAAGCAAATTTCTAAGCATGTCTCCTAGTGTTTGTCAAGATGGGGAACCTCATGTTTTGTATCACATTCCCATTGCATGTGGTGGTGAAACCTAAAGGGCAGACCCCCACCACTCCCCTTCTATCTTTTTCTTTTGGATTAAATTCTTTTATATAGAGAATTATTACTTTTTAACTAATTCATATTTAGTTTAAATTGTATTCACATACTTTAATTATTGTTCAAAAGAATTAATGGCAAAAACTTGATAAATATTCTTGTCATCATTTTTATATAATGTTTATAACGAGAATTGAATTAAAGATCACGTGTAACATTCAAAAATCGTTTGCAGTAAATTAAAAGAATATTTAATTAATGAAGTTGAATAAATGGTTGATGCCTTTGAAATGCATAGCATACATGGGATTGTGACAATCCTCATGTGAACTGTCGTACCCACTGCGTCTGCCAATATGTTAGGTGTTTGTGATGTTATTATAATCTTGACCTTTTCTTATATATGTATATATATATATATATATTGAGGCCATGCACATGTGCCGCAGTGTCATTTCATTCTTCTTATCCACATAAAAATCCATGAATCTCACTACTCCCAACTAGCCTATAGAAACGTCCTATGATATTTCTGCTTATTACAATTCTTTCTTCTTGTTTTTTTATTTTTCATAGTCTATTGAAATGATTTGTCATAGGTAGACCTAATCATGATTATATATAATGTAATGTAACATATGTACATGTGTCTGTATGCATGCATGTATGTATGTATGTGTATATATATATATATATATGCATACTAATACAAGCAGAAGATTCATTAGAATTAATGACAAAAAAATGTCCAGTCTTGATTTACTGATTGAATCCTAACAAACTGCCTAAGTTCATCTCCTAGGAAATTATTTGTATTAACTTTTAACATCAATTATTCAACTTCTTTTTTTTTTTTTTTTTTTTTTTTTCACTTGTAATGAAAAAAAAAAAAATCAAAATAACTTATCATGATAATGTACATTGAGTGATTTTAATATATATATATATATATATATATATATATATATTAAATGACACACAATCCTTCATTATCCTTGTTTTGGGCCTTATATATACACTTTTTGGTAATTCGATATTTTTATCTACTAATTCAGAAAGATTTATAGAGGAGAATTCTAAGATTGTAGCACAAGGTCGTCCATGTAATACAAGGGTAAATAAAGAAAATTACAATTTTAAGTAATAAATATTTATTATTACGTTTTAAGAAGTAGTCAATCAATAAAAACAATTAAAGAGAATTCCATCGACGAACACTAACGATGTAAACCAATTATTTAATTCTTTTAAGTTTAAATTTGATATATGAATTTATTAGATAGAATCTAAGTAGATTTATGATATTTAAGTTAAAATTCAGAGATTAAATATTTGAGATTTTAAATTTTTTATTGAAGGTTTTAAAGATGTGTAAATAGGATATTTTAATTTTTTTTTTCGTATTTAATTTCTTAATAAATTCTTAAAATTCTTTCTATTTATTTTTTAATTAATTAATTTGTTTTTTATATTCTCGTTTGTTAGATTTGTTTTTATTTTATATATATATATATATATATATTAAGTTAAAAAATATATAATAAAGAAAAACAGCCGCACATATTGTGGTTCCTTGATTTTTGTGGCGGTTGATGAATTATTATTATTATTATTGTTATTATTATCTGCTTGTTTGTTCCTATATATATATATATATAAATCTTAAGTTTTTTGACAAATTGCTCTCGTTCCTTTTTATCTTTTATTTATTGTTTTTCTAATGATGAAAAAAATAATGGTCTTATTATTATTGTTATTTTAATCATTATTATTAATATTAATTAATTTATTTATTTATTAACAATTTTCTTTATTTTATTGTTGAAGAATTGTTTTCTTGTTTTATTTTTTTTTAGAAATCTTTAATTATATGATTTTTAACTTTTTAATATTTTTATTTTTAAAAAATTTATTTGATTTTTTTCAAAAATAAATATAAGTTTTTAGCTCATATCTATTATGAATTAATTGGAGAAACATGTTTCAATTTGATAAGTTTTGAATCTATAGAATATGGTGAAAAAATTTTCACTTTTATAAGTTCTGACTATTTTAGCTGGTGTACTGCTATGATCGAATTCAGGTAAATCAACCCGTGTTAATACTTACTTGAGCCTACTTAGAAAAAAAAAAAAAAATTGTAATTTTCTTGTCTATTTAATAAATATGTTAAAGAGAGTTTGTTTTGATTAATTGATTGATTTGAAAATATGCCTTTTGATTTTTTGATATTTTGAAAAACAAGAAAAAAAAAGTATTATGTTTTTTGTTTTTGATAGTTAAAAGTATTATGTTTATTTACTAAACTTCTACCTCATTCATTTTCTTTATTTTCCATTCTTTTGCAAATTTTAGTGACGATAAACAAGAGAATAATGAATATTCTTATTTTCATTTTAGTCTTGGACTTCTTCAATTAATTTTTTATTTTGGAATTGATTAGCTACTCTTTTGAATTTATTTAGGGTGTTTTTTTTTAATAAGTTTAAGGTTGTACCCTAACTCTATTTTAATTTCTTAGGAGATTGTAGTATTTTTTTTTTTAGAATTTCTCTTGGGACTTAATTACGGTATTTAAATTTTGTTATTTCCTTTAGTTTTGATAATATTATTTATGTTTTGAGTTGAGATAAAGATATTGTACTTTTTGGGGAAAATCTTGAAGATACGATTGTGGTACGCTTCAATTTGGCGTAATGGTCCGTTACTCCTTGGTGAGATTTAAACTTAGAACTTCCATTTGACAAGTCAAGTGAAAAAACCTAAGTAAGAGAAGTTATACCACTAGACTACCACCCGATTCTCTTATATATACTTAATTAAACCTCTTGTCTTCCACTCCCCTATGATGGGAAGTTTTCAAAGTGTATTTTCTTGAAATTCATGCATGTTTGTTCACTCTATAGAGAGGGTAGATTCATATATATATATATATATAGATGACCCTTTTCTTGAACTACCGAATTAATTATGTGATGTCAAAGAAAGGCAATCCATGAACAAGCAGCGCTGGTTTAATATGGAAAAAATGAATGGTAGAGGTGGCCATGTGCAGCAGCAGCACAATCTTGGCAACAAGAAAACACAGCTCAAGAATTTTTAATAAACAGCCATTAATATTAGCAATTGCATTTTTGTCACAATGTGAATGAGGTGAATGAACTAATGACTTTTCTTACTATTATATATTAAGACAAGAAGGAGTTCAAGGCTTGAAGCAGCACATGTACATCTATATTCTAGAAGTTTTAATAGTAATAATCTATATATATTCTTGCCAAAAAAAAAAAGAAAAAAAAGAGGAAAAAAAAGTGATGGAAAGAGATATAAAGTCAAGGTGGAAGAGCAGCAGGGTTCTGTGGCATTTTTAACTTTGCACCAGAAAGAAAGGGTCCTACAAAAGGATGGCATTGCACTGGATCTTGGCTGACTTTTTCATGAACCTAACTTTGGAAGTATTCGATTTATTACATAATTACATACATTTTGTGTATGTAGAGGTTTTCCGTCGTCGTTTTGCCACAAAACAAACAGAATAATTTGTAGGAAAGAAAACCAAATATTCTTGGATCGATGATAAGGGTTATATTTCTAAGGTTTGATTGAGTATTTACAGCACATTATATATATATGTGTGTGTGTATGTATATCTAAGTAAGATCTGTTATGATATCTATATATATAGTTTTTTGAAAAAATTATTATGTTCATAAATTTACAAGCAAAAAGATTATCGTCAAGAAGACGTAGCTCAATTAGTAGCAGTTTTATTTATGATCCGAGGGAAGGAGTCATGAGTTTGAGATACGATAAAAGCAAAAATGCCTCAAATTAAAAAAAAAAAAAAAAGATTATCACATAATAACATTTAATAATTTTTCATAAATGAATTAAAAATATTAAAAATTGTGTCGTATATATCAAAATCAAATATCTTGTATCCATTTTTTATTAATATATATTAAAAATAAAATAATAAATGAGTTATTTAGACATATAAACTAATTCTGAATCTCTTTAATATTTAGTATATTTTTTATTTGGGATATAGAATTCTTAAAAATAGGGACAGATAGATGGATAGACACAAATAAAAGGGAAAAAAAGTTTAAAATAAGAAAATTTAGCTAAATAATTAAATAATGTGCTGGTTCCCTTCTCTAATCTTATGGTGTACTGTATTGAAAAACAGATAAGAATGGAATGTGTGGAAGATTCTTTTAAATCTTAAAACGGTTGAGAAAATTAAGGATAAGAAAAATGGAAGAAAATTTTTTTAGTGAGGATGCAAATAAGGAAAGACTTACTGGAGAGTCAACTGGTGATTTGAGGAAATGCAGGAAGCATTAATGGTAATTTAGAATAATAAATATTCTTTCTCGTGAAAATCTTGTTAATATTTTATATAAAGAAATTATTTTTATTTTAAAATATAATTACAGTATTTATTATTATTATTATTTTTTTGGAAATTCAGACAAGATTTTTCAGATGGAATTCATGGAATGTACTGTGAGCTAGTATTTTTGCATGTTTGATGGTGAACACGTGCGGTTCTGTACAGTAATATCCACAAAGACACAGCGATTTATCTTTCATCAGCGCGGCACACGAAGTGAAGGAAGGAGAAATAATAGTAATCATGGAAGAAGAGAATCATCACACAACCAAAGAAAAGAAGAAAGAAGAAAGAAAAGCAAAAAAAGAGCTAAGAGCGATAGAGAAAGAAGACACAGCCATTTATGATTTTACACAAATCAATCAAGAGAAAGGAAACTGAAACGGGAAGTGAAGTGAAGTGTGTAGACGGACACCCCCAACTTTTCTCCCTTTAATTTTTCTTCTTTCCTTTTTTTCTTTCTTTTTTTTTGGTTCTTTGTTTCTCTGTCTCTGTCTCTCTCTTTCTTTGTTTCCTTCTTTGCTTTTTAACTTCGATTTCTTGAAATTCTACTGTCACTAGAGAAACTTCTCTTTCTCTCTCTCTCTCATTGCTACAGCATCCTTAAGTTTCTCACTCATTCTGTTGTGGCGAGGTTCCCTTGTAAGGAAACCGAAGCCTTTGTACTCTACTCTTCTTGTCTCCGTATCTCCTCCTCCATTGTTCTTTCCGTTTACATAGTATTCTACTCCACATTCTGCTCGGCCTTACATGAAATTCTCTGTAAAGAAGATATGGGTGAAGATCACGTAGCATTGCGTCCTTCTGATAGAGCAATTGAGCAGGTTTTGGAACTCTCTTTTTCCTTTTGAATACCAACTATTTTATGGCTTCAGTTCTTCTTCGTGTTCTTGAAATTCTTAGATGAGAGCCATTTAGTGTTCTTTTCCTGAATTTTTTGTTATTTGGATTTTCTGAACCGATCTTCCAACTCAAAACCCCAACTTGGGACCAGGGTTTTCTTTAGTTCTTGTTGGAGTTGTCAACGTCTCTTGAGATTTCCGTGTGGCCTTTAGTGGATGTGCTTAAAGTTGCTTTCTTTATGGCTTCCCCTTGGTAAATTTAAAAAATTACTGATGTTGTATTGTTGCTATGCTTTTTCTGATTTCAAAAACCAAATGTTATGAAATGCATGCCAAATATCTTACCTGGGTGCATGTGTTCTTGCTAAATGTCATTTTCAGTTAATGTTCATCTACGACATGTCATCAGTACAGATCATGTCCTCACAAAACAGGAATTGGAAAATGTTTTTCTCCTTACAAGTGACTTGATTTTATTATTTATACAATAGCGCTTCTTAATTTGAAGTACCTGCTGGCAATCTGTAAGGTACCTACCGTTTGTAGAACATTCTGCCTTCATGCCTGAACTTAAGGAACAGGAACTATGAGGCTTTTTTGCTTAACATGAAAAATTAGGTTACTGCATTTGCAGACTCAAGAGAGCTAGTGCGGCTAATTGATTCTTCAGTCTCAGGTTTTGGGTGGATCAAGGTCTAAGACCTCTTCAATGCTTCCCCTATCCATCTGTGATAAGTCCTTTTTTTTTTGCCTGTTTTAAATTTGTTTCATTTACTCCCCCATCTGGAATTAATCGTCCTTTTTTGACTTAATAAAAGATCAAGAAGTGTTTTGACCTTAATGAAGTTACACTGTTATCCTTGTTCATGTGGTTACCAGTAAGATCACATGAGTCTAATATAAGCTGTAAATTCTTTAGATTTTAGATTTTTTTTTTTTTTTTTTTGATAAATCTTTAGATGAACTTTAATGAAAAATATGTTTATTTTAGAAAGATGGACATTTAGAAAATAGAAATGTGGACATCTGATTTTGAATGGAGGAAGTAATTTAGTGTTCTGCTCCAGTATTCTTTTTTCTTTGTTTTTATGTTAGTAAATGGTAATTATCCCTACATTCTCGGATATGAAGTTATTAATCTTAAGCTCATCTGTTAGCAACTCAAATTAGTCCGTAAATTATCCGGAGAATAAAATGTTGCATGACATTCTCCTTTAAATTTCCTGTTTCTCTGAAGTTGCATTTGCTCAACATTAAGAACCAGTTCAGCTGTATATTTCAGTTTTCTGAGGCTTCACTTTCAATTGTGGCAGGCAATTGTGGCATTGAAGAAGGGTGCACATCTTTTGAAATACAGCAGAAATGGGAAGCCAAAATTCTGTCCTTTTAGGTTATCCATGGTAAGCACAATAATCATTAAGTCACTCTCTCAATGGCTTAAAGAAACCTTGCTCTGTATCTGATCTGATATAACTAATTCACTAAAAGCTCAGATTTGAAAAAATATATATTGTGCTATAGTTGTTTTATGGATACAGATTGCTGTGGTTTGTTTACTATTATATATTTAATAGGACAGACGGGACAGAAAGATGTATATTCTTTACTCTACAAAAGAGATTCTCCATGAACTGAACAGTTAGGGTGATCTTTCACCTCGCGGATGAACTTTTTTTTTTTTTTTTAATCTGCAGGAAATTTTCTTGTTCAGTGCTCAATATTCAGTAGGCATTTGCACATGCCATCTTAACTAATATATTGTGTTTTTCTCCAACTATGATATCTGAATGTGAAAGTGATCATATATGTTTCAACCAGAGTCCTAAGTACATCATGTTATTGGTTTTACCTTTTTGACAACTTATAAATCCTTTCTTAAGACCTCTGAACTTGAAATGTTTAGCATGACATCTTCCTGAAGGTTAGTTGTTGAATTTCAGGATGAGAAGTATTTAATTTGGTACTCTGGTCAAGAGGAACAACAGTTGAGATTGAGCTCCGTTGTTGACATTATTCGTGGCCAAAATTCTGTAAGTTAATAGCAAAACTAAATATTTCTTATGTGATCACCTTTCCTTTGTCATATCTATGATCCATTTATTTGTTATCTTGTCTTCTCAGAGACAATTTCAAACAGAAAGGGAAAGTCAAAGTTTTTCACTCATTTATGCAAATGGTGAACGCTCTCTTCACCTGGTATGGTTTTATTTGTTTACCACCTATATATATTCTTGTTATTGCATTCTAATAGAGAAATTTGTAGCATGATTATACATCTTTCCTTTTCATGTAGATTTGCAAGGACAAAGCACAGGCTGATTCTTGGTTCCTAGGACTGAAAGCTATAATATCCAGGACTCGGCATTGTAAACTGTTCAGCACAGTGAAAACACACAGAGGGGCACAAAGTTGTATTAGCAGTCCAGCTAGTTTCATGCGACGGAAACAGATTCTGGGCCTTTCAGGAGAGACAAATAGATCAGCTCAGGTTTTTAACACTCTATGTTGTAGAAGACACACTACTTTTATTAGATCCAAGGACCTTTCTGTCTAGGAGTTTATCATTTTGTGTGCCTACTACTTATCTTTTTGTTGTCTTAGAGGTTCTACCCTAATATCAAGAACACCATCATTTCAGATCCCTCAGATGCTCTTTTTTACCCCCTCCCATTTGGTTGCATTCATGTGTGCCCTTCTGTAATCTTCTTTTGAAGATTGGAATTGATTTTGGTTACTTTGATGTATTTTTAAAATACCTGTTTATACTTTTCGATTGTTCAAAAAAGCAACCTACTGTAGTAAGAGAAAGTTTAAGGAGTATGATGAGAAGAGGAATCTCTATTGAAAGAATTAAAATCTACTAAAAGTTATTAAAGTTCTGTTTGAAATTCAAACTAAATAATATTGCACTTGAATGTAAGGGTTAAAGCTAGAAACTTCCCAAATCCCCGGCTTATAAGATTTGATGGTTTGCAATTATAACTGTTCATTACAGCAAGGGCTATCATTCTGCTGTAACATAGTTATACGAATCAAAATCTTTACCTTGATATTTAACAGATTCCTTCAAATCAAAGTTTCTGCTGCATTCATTCATCTATTTGAGATGGTGGAGTAGAGAACCTTTTCTTTTTTCAATTTTTTTCTGTCTAGATATATTTTTCTATACTTTACTTCTTTTCTACATGAACTATTACTTGATTTTGTTTGTTCCTTATTCTGTTGTAGTGAAATACTACTCATACTCTTGAAACCATTGATATTCTAAAGAAATGTTTCTCATTCAATCTGAAGGTTCACAGTGTCAGTGGGAGTCCCACAAAATCATTTTCAGAGAGGTGTTTTTCTGATGGCTTATCATGTTCTTCTGATAGCTTTTATTCGGAATCAAGTCTATCAAGTATGCATAATGTAGTGGATATGTTAACCCCGAGTTCTCCCTATTTTGAACCAGATGATCTAAACCTGAAGAGGGTAGTTTGTGCCAATGCAGAACCCCAGAGACACATTTTAGTTCAAACACCTGGTTATGAGTCACCTAGATCAGGAATAAATGTGCTGAGGGATATTTTAATCTGGGGAGAAGGAACAGAAAGGGGATATTTTGTGGGAGGTGAAGGGCAATCTGATGCATTACTACCTAAAGTTTTGGATTCTGCCATGATGTTGGATGTACAATCAATATCTCTGGGAGCAAAACATGCAGCCCTATCTACCAAGCAAGGTGAAGTCTTCTGCTGGGGTGAAGGGAAGAGGGGAAGACTTGGGCATAAACTTGATATAGATGCCACCTGTCCCAAGATTGTTGACTCCCTTACTGGGATCTACATAGAATCTGTTAGTTGTGGTGAATACCAAACATGTGCTCTTTCAAATTCTGGTGAGCTGTACACTTGGGGTGACAGTGGTTGTTGTTCGGATTTAGAAGTTGCAGATAGAAGGCCAAGCCATTGGCTGCCACACAAACTTTCTGGCTGTTTGGAAGGTGTGTCCATAGTCTCTGTTGCTTGCGGAGAATGGCATACAGGGATTGTTTCATCAACTGGTCAATTATTTACTTTTGGTGATGGAACTTTTGGTGTACTTGGTCATGGGAATCTCCTGAGTATTTATCACCCTAAAGAAGTCGAGTCGCTTAGGGGTTTATGGGTAAAGTCTGTTGCATGTGGACCATGGCATACTGCTGCAGTAGTGGATATCATGAATGATCGTTCTAAACCTAATAGCAAATGTGGGAAATTATTTACATGGGGAGATGGGGATAAAGGCAGGCTTGGTCATTCTGATCAAGAGAGGAAGTTTCTGCCAACATGTGTTGCAGAGCTTGTCGATCATGATTTTGTTCAAGTATCTTGTGGACGGATGTCGACTGTTGGAGTGACAAACATGGGTAAGGTATATGCAATGGGAAGTGCAGTGCATGGCCAATTGGGAAATCCCGAAGCAAGAGATAAGTCAATTACAGTCGTGCAAGGAAACTTGAAAGATGAATATGTCAAAGAGATCTCTGCTGGTTCATATCACATTGCTGCCTTAACATCAACGGGCAATGTTTTTACCTGGGGGAGAGGTGCAAATGGACAGTTGGGATTGGGAGATACAAGGGACAGAAATACTCCAACCTTAGTGGAGTTCCTAAGGGACAGGAAGGTAGAACATATTTCATGTGGATCAAGTTGTACTGCTGCAATTTGTTTGCATAAATCCATTGTTACTACTGATCAATCAGCTTGTAAAGGATGTGGAATGGCTTTTGGATTTACAAGGAAGAAGCAGAACTGCTATAATTGTGGCCTTTTATTCTGCCGTGCATGCTGCAGCAAGAAAGTCACTAATGCATCTCTTGCACCCAACAAAATTAAGCCTTTTAGGGTCTGCGATCCATGCTTCAAAAAGCTGCAAAGAGTAGCTGTTTCCAGTGAGCTATTCAAAACTGAAATGCGTACTCCAAGACCATTAATGATACCACAGAGAGGAATATCTGATGAAAATCAAGAAAAAGGAGAAGGAATTACCACTCGGAGTCGAATTAAATTGTCAAGGAACTACTTGGATGAGCAAAATAATTGGGTGAAGCAGCCAACTGATTCTGCTTCATCTATGTTAGTTGGACTCCAAAGATGGGGGCAAGTGTCTTGCCCTGAACTTTTCAGAACAGACTCAAGAGATCAATCAATGCTATCTTCTGAGATATCTTTGAGAGACCAATTACTTCCTCTTTCTCCTGTTTCTTTCACGGAGCTTCCTTATACATTGAAGTCTCAGCCTTCTACTGCCATAAATGAAGAGAGAGAGTTGGCACAATCAGATGAATTCCTCAACGAAGAAGTGCAGAAGCTAAGAGCTGAAGTATGTTTCTAATCTTTCTCGTGTTAATAACTTGTGCATTATTTGTCAAAGAATGCTTGTGACAATGAAAACTACAAGTTAAGTAATGTAGTATCATCGTCTCTTGGCAATTGTTTATTTAAGAATGTATTTAGTTCACAACAAATATTATATGACAATATCAGCAGGTTGATACTGACTTTTGTCTGCATGTAAAAGGTTGAGAATCTTAAAAGGCTAAGCCAAACGAGAACTGAGAAAATCAGAGAATGTCATCAGAAAACTGAGGAAGCATGGTCACTGGCAAAAGAGGAAGCCCGTAAGAGTAAAGCAGCAAAGGAAGTTATAAAGGCTCTGACATCTAGGGTGAGTTGTTATCTTTTCATCAAGTTCATCCATTTTTTAAGCATACATATGTGCTATATGTGCACTGTTCTAAATTTTACCTCTAGGTGGTTCTTTTTCAGTATGAAAGACAAATGCAAATGTATTTCTTACTAGATGACAAAGCATCCTCTGATGCACATATTGTAAAATGCAGCTTCAAGAAATGTCGGAGCACCTCTCTGCAGGAAGGGATGCCAGTGATCAAGCTAGTACATGTTTGGTCCAAATTGCATCTAGAAAGGCCAACACTGATGTGGCTGCTAATGATTCGGTTTACACTATGTCTGTACGTGCTGAAAGCCCAGCAAGTATGAAGGACTTTTACCCGGTAGTTGCTAAGCGTGTCTGTCCTGAAGCAGGTCTAATTGAAGATAGAAAAGTTGAAAGTCTTTGTAGTTCTCCCATAGTTTTTTCTAATACACTCAAATATCTACGTGATCAAGAGTTAAAGGAGAATACAACATCTAGAGAGAATGCTTGTAACAGACAAGTTGATTCTGGACAAGTAGGGAAAGTGTTGAAACGGGAGTGGGTAGAGCAATATCAACCAGGTGTGTATATCACATTTATGACTTTGCCAAACGGAAAGAACGGCCTCAGGCGTGTGAGATTCAGGTAACTTCCCTATCCTCCGATATCTCTTTTATAGATTTTACAATGCCTGTCATGTATGGGAATAATTTTACAAGCAGCAACAACAACAACAACATCTAACAGATGTTCACACTGATATGTTTTCGCTTACCTTATTACCACTAGTTCTAGCTGATATCCACAATGCAAATACAAGTTTTGGATATCATTTAACCTAAGTTCTTTATTAACACCACCTCTTCAATATTGTATTTTCTGCAGTCGGAAAAAATTCACAGAAACAGAAGCAGCGAGATGGTGGGATGAGAATCAGCACCTTGTGTATGAAAAGTATGACATTAACGAGTACACTGCTTCAGACCGAGATATGATACCAACTTAAGGTTTGTTTTTACTTGTCAAACATTAGATTTGCACTTAAGTAGTAATTAAGGAAGTATATCTTGGAAACTACCCAGAAAAAAAAAAAAGCATGTCATATTGGTTGGATATCTGTACATGAGGGGTTGTATGCTGTAAGGTAAAATCCAATTTTGCTTTAGAAAAATGACTTTTTTTTTTCCCCTTTGCCCCTTCTCCTCTTCTGTTCATAATTTTCAATCCTTGAAATTTTTGGCTCTATTTTTTGTTTTTTGTTTTTCCTAATCTGTGTTTGATACTGCCTCATTTGCTGGTTCCTATTCTATCTAGACATAAAAGCATACAAGGAACAACAGCCTACCCGATCATTCCCTACACTCCGATGCACACACACACACACACAGAAAAAGGGAAAAACAATGTATGATGGTTTTATGGTTTTATCTACTCTTAAAGTTGGAACACGAGATCTAGCTAGAACCAAACTCTTGCCATTGGACCAACCAACTATTATAAGTATGCTGCAGTTTAGGAAGGTAAAGATGAGTGTACTAAAGGTACATCATTTTTATTGCTTTTTTGAACAGTAAAAATTGTCATGTGAAGAAGAATACAGTGGCATTTTGGCACTTATGGTATCTTTATAGAAATAATAAAAAGTTGTATTTAATATATATATATATATATATATATATATGCTGCAGTAACTTGCTTTTTTTTTTTTTTACCACTTATAATCATGGGAGACATAAAGAAAAGAGAGGTGTGATCCAAATAGCTATAAATGGAATGCTTGTTCAACAACATTATTGGCCTAATACCTAATTTATTTAAAACTGTTTTTGGATTGGAATTTTTTTTAGTTTTTCACTCAAATTAAAAAAAAAAAAGAAAAAAAGTGGTGTACTTGTTTGAACATCATTTGACAGAATACTATTCATGTCTGTGTACTTAGTAAAAAAATATTAAAAAAAAATAGAGAAAAGAGAGAGAATATAAGAGTATCATATCATTCTTTATATTAATACTCATCATGACATAAATAAAATATAATATTTTTGTATTTTATTTACTAAATAATTTTTTTACTTATCTCTAATTTATTCATCGTTTTTTTTGTAATATATTTAACTCAACTGAAAAAAAAAATTAACAAACTAAAAAAAGGTTGGTATTTATAATAATGTGTAGTAATTATGATGTTACAATATATATATATTTTTAATTACAAAACTTTATTGTTTTTAACATAATTTAAACCAATGATTTTTTATAGTCATAGGTAAAATTACGAGCAAAGACTTTTTTGTCATGATGTTGCATTTATGTTGCAATTCAAATTTGCATGCCTGTAACACTTATGGTCAAATATTTAGCATTGTGTTCACTGTAATAAAAAGATATCTCGAATTGATTATAAGTATTTATATCTATATTTATATTCTAGGATATATTTATGTGTATTATGGATATTACAATTTAACAATAATGTTACAATATTTATATGGATTTTAATAATCCATAAACTTGGCTTAATTAATATATATTCATAATGTGTCAAAATGTTTGAACAATAATTAATCATTCCGCTAATTAATTAAGAAAAAAATTAAAGAAAAGGGTGAGCATCAAATATGTAAGTGTGTACTTAAAAGAAGATTTCTTTGATTATATTAGGATAAAACAATAGTTTTCTTTTCGTCTTTGATTTATATAATAATTACCAAGTCTATATTTTAATAGATTAATACTTTTAATCCTTTTTTTTTTTAAAAAAAAATAATAATAAAAAAATATTTTGGAGTGCCTTTTGTGCTGTAGATTCATGTGGTGTTTGTTTAGACTCCCCAAAAAGAAGCAATTCGGACAGCGTTCTTTCGGCAAGAATTTCTAATTATAATATTTCTATAATAAGTAAAATAAATTAGACAGATTATTTATTTATTTATTTATTTTATGTGTTTATGATTACGTAATCATCTTTAAAAGAAAATGTGTTCAAACATATATGTATATCCTTTACTTATTTCAAGTGAGAACCCGTTTTTATGGTGCTTTATATATATACTATATTATTATATCTCTTTTATTTCTGGGCATTCAAAAGACTGAATCTTTTGAAATAATTTATTACTTATATTTTAATTAATCCAATGTTTTTCAAGTTAGGCTTTTGTTTGCGATCGAGGTAATAATCCGCATAAAATTATGATTAATTAATTAATTTGAATATTCTAAATTGTGCAACTCCACATTCCTTTTTTTTTTTTTTTTTTTTTTTTTGTCTAGTCAAGGATATCTACCACCGACAGTAGTGACTAATACATCCCTTTCATTGTGGGTACTCTCCCATTGGAGTTAAACATCTGGTCATGAGATGTGCTCCATTCTTATAGGCGAGATTCGAACTCCTAACCTTATGGTTAAAGGAAAACTCCACATTCCTCTCTCCCATTGGAACTAAACATCTGGCCATGAGATGTGCTCCATTCCCATAGACAGAATTCGAACTCCTAACCTTATAGTTAAAGGAAACTCTACATTCCTTTATCATGCACGATTGCCTCTTATGAATATATTAGGTCGATAAATAGACACAATTCAATTGATATTAACTTTATTAGTTATAAGATTTAGCTCGATCTAAAGTAAAAATATATAAACAAACAAAATAAATAAATATAGCTTTTAGATAAACGGTCTTATATGTGTGTGTGTGTGTGTAACGGCAAAGGTTGTGAGTTTAAATATTTTGAGGGAAAATCCTCAACATTAAAAAAGAAAGAAAAAAGAAACTATAAATAATAATAATATTTTTTGAGGTGGTATCCCAAACCTTTCCGGTCCAGACTAATCCACCTAGGGAGGCTCAACAGTGCGGGTATACCCGCACTTACGAATATATCTCGAACTGTGGAACCCCGGGTGAAATTTGAACCCTTAACCTCTTGACAAGCCAGGAGGTAAGGGAGAAACTCCTTGACCTATGGCCAGGAGAGATTCGAACACTCAACCTCTTGGTTTGCCAAGAGATAAGGGAGAAACTCCTAAACTAGTAGGCCAGGAGAGGAACTTCATAAATAATAATAATATAGACAAACATTATAGTAGAAGCTAAAAAAGAAAAAAAAAAAAAAAAAAAAAAAAAAAAGAACCCTATAAAAGAAGAAGAAACATGAACCTCTAAAAGGGGAAAAGCACCAAAAGATGGATTGATGAAAAGGAAAAGTATGAGAGAGAGGCTGGCAATGGCATGACCACGATATTTACCCAGAAGTCTGCAACAAGGGATTCTAGCTGACCCCACCAGTACGTACCCACACCTCCCATTGCCATGTCATCATGCTTTATTTATCACGTGGCAAAAAGTAGGCCCCAGTTGTAGAATGCCAATCAAGAGGATGGACTTGATGAAGAAGACGACGACGAACGCAGCTAGCACATGCATGCATGCACCAGCTGACCTCGATCTGTTCCTTTCCTAGCTCTCCCCTTACATGTATATATATATAATTTTAATGGAAGCTTATCCCTCAAATGTTTCTGATGTTGTTTCTATATGTGTATATTGTTGTCTGTAAACTGTAAAGTATTTGTTCATTTCCTTTTCTTAGGACAAACAAACTGACGAGCTTATAATTAAATGATTATATATAATGATCATACCAAGTTGAATGTTTTTCGAATATAGGGGTTGAAGTATGATAATTAAGGTGTAGTTGTGTCATCTGTGTGTATGTATGTATATGTGTGTGTGTGTGTGTATAAAAGGAAAATGTTAGCAAATTAAACTCTCTAAAAGTATATAGGTCAACATTGATGGATCATTAATTTCATGCTTTTTAATCATCTCAGTTTTTTCCCCAAATACAATCTTGGCATGAAATGTCAATTAGCTAGGTTAAATTTTTACTTTATTCAAAATTTTTTAAAATTAATAATTGATGTAGTCTTTTGAACGGTCCCTCTGTGTAGAGATGGTCTCAAATAACCTATAGGTTAAGAGAAAGTAGTGGTTTTCCAAAAGGACTTTGATGTTTAAGTCAGAATCTGTCATTTAGGCAAACTCATAAAGAAAAAAAATATTTTATTTAATTATCATTATTGAGGAGATGTGAGCACTTTTTATAAGAGTTGCTCAAGAAAACGAGATCGTATTTTCAATATGAGATTGTGGGGATTCCCAAAACAGGTGTTTTACTCTTTTAGGCAAGAGTTTGCCGTGCATATATATATATATATATATATATACACCCATGTATACCAATAATTATTTATTATCGCTATTGTTATTATTATAATTTTAAATAAGTTTTTGGATAAAAAAGTCATTATTGCGATGGTATTCTTACCAATATAATCATAAATGATCACATATTCAAATTACGTTAGAGGTAAAAAAAATTAAAAATTTTTAAAGTAATAATAATAATAAATAAAATATTTCTACATCCCAATAAGATGAACTACGAAAAGAAAGAAAGGAAACCGAATTGATGGAGAGAAAATGTGAAATGGGAACGGAAGAAAAGTAGAGAAAATAGAAAATGGCATCGTAGAATTGAAGACACAACATAAACAAAGACAAAGAGAGGAAAGAGTATCCCTCATACTATCTATCTATCTTATATATATAGTTGTACATATAATATATATATATATACATACATACGTACGATAGGAAACAAGAGGGAAAGAAGAGAAAAGGTGGAGAGAGAGAAAGAGAGATTAATTGTCGGTTAATGAAGGAGAAGGAGATCTACGAATCATGATTAAGCATGTGAAAGGAACATTCTTTGCAGTTTTTGCAGTTACGAAAGCCGCCAATTCGTTTCCATACAACGTAAAACACAGTTAATTTAGTTTTCCATATACAGCTCTTCTTCGGACTCACGTAGAGAGGAGAGAGAGAGAGAGTTGGGGGGGTCGGTAATGCATCAAATCAGATATTACCACGTGGACAAGGCAAGCTCAGATTCGAAGAAAGAACAACTTAGGAAGCATCGGATAATCTCATTTTGGAGGATACATATCATACCTACGGATTTAGACCTACAAAATACTCTTCCTCTGGTTTTCTTTTTCCTTTTTTTTTTTCGCCCTTCTTTTTCTAACCCCCAAATTGAGTTATAACATAATTGAAAAATTATCAACATTTGATTTGACGCTCTAAATAATTTCTATAACTACGTAACATTATTAATCCCGTGATAATGCGTAAACAATAATCAAGATAGAATATAAAGACAAATGACATTACAAATAATTAAATATTATTCCCTTTTTTGTTTGTTTGTTTGTTTGTTTCTTTTATAAAGAGAAATAACTATTTTTATTTCTCTACGTACTCTACGTATTGGTTTTATATTATAATTTTTTTTCTTGATTTTTTTTTAAAGACTAATTATATATGTTGTTTATTTTTTAAAAAATTTTTAAAAAAAACTATTGTAAAATGATATTTAATTTTTTTTTTTTTTAAAAAAAAAAAAAGGTTACACAAAATTATATATGAGATTTGAATTAATTATGTAATATTTTGTTGTAATAAAATTAGTGATGTTATATTAATTTACATGTGAATTTGGTCCTCAAATTAAAATGGATTACTTTGATGGCCTCATTTTTTTAATCTTTTATTATCTGTTATCTCATGAAGCATTTGTTTGAGGGACAAACAAAGGGGAGGAGCTTGAGAAGAAAGATTATTAAAGCATCATTTGATGTGAAAAAACAAATTTAAAGATAAAGTGCAATAGAGAGGGGGTGGCAGCACCCCCCACCCTCAATACCCCACTTGCTTTTCTCCTTCTCTTTTTGTCCTCTTATCAAAACCCCCTCCAGGCCCCAACTTCTCATTCCCCCATCTTCCTTCTGTCCCTATCTGCATCTTTCTGTCTTCCTCCTGTTTTTGTGCCCTTCTCTATCTTCTCCTTTGCATCTTCTTCTGAGAGGTACCTACCTTATTTCTATCTATCTCTATCTCTTTCAAATTCTGTATGTGTTGTTATGATTGAGTTCCTACTCTTTTTGGATCAGTTTCTGTATATACTGACTACTTAAGTGTGTTCTTGATGTAGTTTCGATCGTTTCTTGGCTTGAAGAGCTAGTCTATCCTGTGTTTAATTTTCTTCCGGAAGGACAAGAGGCTAGCTGGCAGTTTCGTCGTCGGTTGATCACTTTTGTTTTCGGTTCTTGAGTCGTAATTATTGTTGAGAATCGATCAGAAGAAGAAGAAGAAGTTGTAAAGGAGATATGGCACCCGTTTCATTGCCCCCAGGGTTCCGGTTTCACCCCACTGACGAAGAACTCGTTGCTTACTACCTCAAGAGAAAAATCAATGGCAAAAAAATCGAACTTGAAATCATCCCTGAAGTTGATCTCTACAAGTGTGAACCATGGGACCTTCCAGGTATATTTATACATATATATATATATACATCAATACTACACTCTCTCTTCATGGTGACGACTGTAAAGCATGCCTATGATCAGAAATGGAGAAATAAACAGCAGAAAATCTTGCTGTGAAAGTAACCTTATAACATATTTACTTTCCCTTTTGATTTTTTCCATATTAGCTAGCTAGCTAGTTTAAATATATATATACATATATATATAGGGTAATTCTTCATGCTTCCGTTTTTTATACGAAACACTGCTTGGAAGTAAGTATGAAGAAAGGTATAAAAAAGTACTATATATATATATATATTAATTTAAGGCAAGTTCAGGATAATAAAAATTTTTGACAAATAATTAAAAATATTAAACACCACCAAGGGGAAGGGGGCATCAAAACAAACTGTTTCTTGAATATGTGCATGAGAAATTTCCAGTTCGCATTCAGGAACGTCCTTATACTAAAAAAGATCATGTCTTGGTGCTGACACATGCAGATTAGTAAATTAGGCTTTTGTTCCGAAAAAAACAAATGGAATTTGATGATCGCAAACTTTATAATCCGTTTATATTTATTACAAAATAGTAAAAAAATAAATAATAAGGAAGAACAAAAAAAAAAAAAAAAAAGAAAAAAATCGAAGGTGCTTTATCAATTTGTTTCTGATCTTTCTTGCATGCAGACCCTCTCTTATATAAGGGTGTGAAATTAAAAGGTAGAACTTTAATTTATCTATTGTTCCGTAGGCGTGCTTAATTAACGTTCTTTTGAATGATCACTAAGCCATATATATATTCTAATGATGGTGCAAACTTTATCAGTCAAAAATCTTTTCTTTGGTAAAACAATATATATATATATATATATATATGTGATGTTGGTTTGCAGAGCCAAAAGGAATTAGTCACTCGAGGGATTTTGGCATGGATGGTCCCTACATCTTTTAATCTCCTATTGAAGTATAAAGATGTGTACTTAGGCAGATACTTCAGGTCAAAAAGAAAGAAAGAACATGATTGCATTTGTCTTCTACAGATTTGCTTTCCAGCTTTTCCTTCTCCCAACTCAAACATCTCACATCATTCTGTGCAGCATTATAATTATTAATATCTCCTTTAGATTTTTCTTTTTTGGTTTAAACAATCGAAGAAGATATCTAGGGTTTTAATTCTTGATTGACTGCGCGCAGGAAAGTCTTTATTGCCAAGCAAAGATCTAGAATGGTACTTCTTCAGTCCAAGAGACCGAAAATATCCAAATGGGTCGAGGACTAATCGAGCAACTAAAGCTGGGTATTGGAAGGCCACCGGAAAAGATAGAAAAGTTAATTCCCAGATGAGGGCTGTGGGGATGAAGAAAACCCTAGTTTACTACAGAGGGAGGGCACCTCATGGGGCTAGAACCGATTGGGTTATGCATGAATATCGTTTAGACGAGCGTGAATGTGAAAATGCCACTGGTTTACAGGTATTATTTATTATTACCTTTTTTTTTCTTTTTTTTTTTTCTCTCTTCCTTTTTTCAATTTAGCCGTTATCTTTTCACATATCTTGCTTGCACCATTGCTGTGCTGCGTCAGCTTCTAGATTCCTCTTGCTTTCTTTTGGTATCAAAAGAGCTAGCTTTGCAACTTTATCATCACTCGGATTATTTTGGTGACTATAATCGTAAGAGGGTTTTCGGGATTCTTTTGTTTTTTCTTTTTCTAGGATGCATACGCACTTTGTCGTGTTTTCAAGAAGAGTCTGAACATGAACATTCCAAAGATAGGAGACCATTATGCGACAACTGCTAGTGATAGATCTTCCAGCATTGATCCATATTCTGATCATGGAAGAATATGCGATGATATTGAGAGCTTTGATTACGCAATGCCAGCAGCAGCTACAGTTAGCGACAACTCTAATAACTATCCTATGGCAACATCAGCTGCAAGCTCTTCCAACATCATCCATGGCAGCAGCTCCCCGATGAACACCTGCACCACCGGCACTCCAAGTGATAGTAGATGGATGCAATACTTGTCAGATGAAGCATTTAGTTTTAACAATAATAATGTTCCTTCGTTTACAAATCACTGCAACGTTCCATATCCCCCATCGAAGGTAATTAATTAAATAATCTCTTCACTTTTCACATTCTCAATATTTAAGATCTATGGTTGTTTTGTTTGATATGATAGAGAAAGGGGTTAAATTAATACTCATAACATATTCCCATGAATCAGGTTGATATAGCTTTAGAGTGTGCAAGACTGCAGCATCGATTTGCTTTGCCGCCTTTGGAGGTGCAGGATTTCCCCCAAGCTGGTGGTTTTGCGGATGCAAGATTAATGCCACAAACAAGTTACCTCCAAGAACCCACAAATCAGCAAGATATTGTCCAGGAGATTCTTTCCGTAGCTCAAGCTTCTCAAAACTTCATGAATCAAGACACTTCGTGGGGAGGAAGTTATATTAATCAGGATGATGAGGAATTTTCCTTTCTGTCTCCAAATAACCAATTAATGTACGATGTGAAATTCACGGACAAGTTTAGAGAAGATCAAAGTTTCATGAGATCCATCCAAATTGGCAACATGAACAACGAAGAACTCAAATCTGCAGACAGAATGGTTGAGAATTTGAGATGGGTGGGAATGTCAGACAGAGATCTGGAGAAGGTAATTAATTAATTTTTAGATAACTCAAACAATATCACTTATCAAAAAAAAAAAAAAAAGATAACACAAACAATATATATACATATATAAATATATATATATATCCATTCTAATTAGTTTTCTTATAATAATGTAACATAATATATATTCTTACAATATTTTTCCATTTACAGACCTTCTTGGAAGATTACAAGACAGTTCCAATAGAAAACATTTCAAATCAGGTTCATATTCAAGGTTGGCCACTAGGCCTTCTTTTTCCATAGGTTCATGTTCAATTTTCTTTTTTTTTTATTATCATTCTTTTTAGTATATCAATAACTGATCATATATGTTCAGGGGAGAGCAGTCGAGCAAATAATCTAAACGAAGGAAACAATGAAACGAGGGAGAGGGAGATGGAGGATGGTCATCAAAATGATTATTCTCTTGACTTTGGCAAGGACGACAATATTGCAGATGATCATCACTTCTTAGATGGAGACGACTTCTCGAGCAGTCCAAACTTTGAAGACGTCTTTGATCAGAAAATAGAAGTCAGCCATGGATTGCTTATCTCAACCAGACAGAATGCAGAGACATTCTATCATCAATTGGTGCCTTCAAAGACTGTGAAAGTTAATCTTCATCCAATGATCGTGCATGACTTCAAAATTACAAAATCTGCAGATGCAGCCGAGTACAGAAGCTATTCTAACAAATTCGCCACAATCTTGATTGCAATCATAATCAAATCCCTGAAAAATCCATGGACGAAAACTTTAGGTACATTTGCAAGCATGATGGTAGTCCTCATTAATGCTTATTGGATTTCTTATGGAGAATATTTGGAGGAGGAACAATCCATGGATGATGAGGATGTTAGTGGAATGGTACTAGAGCATGATTTTTCAAGCAATAAGATGAGGAGTACTACTCAAAGTTATGAATGGCATTGCAAGAACAAGAACAACACGTTGGTGGCCGGCGCCGGCGGAGGAGGAGGTAATATATCTAGGGTGGTTCAGAACAAGATGTGGACTTATCTGACACTTTCATTGGCTCTTTGTACTTTCTGGGTGCACCAAGCAGTTCCTTCATCTTGAGCAGCTGCAGTTTTTTTCTTTCTTTCCTTTTTTTTTTTTTTTTTTTTTTTTTTTTTTCTCCTTTCTTTCTTTCTACTCTGGGAACACTAACCACAAATTGTGAATTAGGGAGAAAGGGATGATAATTTGTCTAAATTAACATTTGTATTTTTCTTTTTTTTATTTTTTTTGGATACTCAATTACATTTACAAAATATTATACATGTAATCTAACACATTAGTCATGTGGAAGTAAGGGGTTCTTGATTTCTGTTCTTGTATTTTACAATGAAGCAATTAATATTAATGTACTACAAGGAAATTAAAGTTTATTTAACCCTTCTCAAAAATTTAGTATACGCTACCATATTTTTGACTGATATACGTCTAGTCATAAATAAATTTTATATTTGGACAATAAAGTTATAAATTATTATTATTATTTTTATTAAGTATAGTTCAGTTGGTAATAGTCTTATTTATGATCTATGAGGGATCATGAGTTTGAGACACAATAGCGGTAAAAGGTAAAAGTGCATCAAAATTTCAAAAAATAATAATAATATATTGCTTTTTGATAAAAATTTTGTTAAAATATTGTAGTTATTCAGTATTCTTTATACTTCTAAGTCAATTAAAAAAGGACAAAATAATTTATTATTATATACAAAAGTCGTTATTTTTTATGTTGATCTTTGTTATTTCTTTTATTTCCACTGTGGTTTATTAAATTATTTTAGAAAAAAATAAAAATAAAAAATTCAAATTGATTAACATGTATGATAATAATTTTTTCTCTCTTTTTTAATGAGATTATTTAAAATTATAATTTTTTAATAATTTTTGTAAAAAGAAAATAACTATATTATAGTTTTGTAAATTTGTTTAGAACTTAATAAATTTTTAAAAATAATTTAAAACTTATTCGTATTAAAAAAATTAATACCAATTAAATTTGATATATATATATATATATATATTTATAAATTACTCCTTTTTTTTTTCGATTGATAAAAATGTTTTATTGTGTTCTGCATAATATAATTAAATGTGTTAAATTTATATCAAATTATGAGATATTTTGTTTCAAATAATTATATTATATGAAAATTTTATATTAATATGGAGAGTAAATTAATATATTATGTGACAAGTTAATCATATATACTTGTGATTTAAAAAATTATAAGCTTTACTTAATTTTTTTTTTTTTTAAAAAAAAATCCTAGGAGTAACGATAATATGTCGATTCTTTAACTTTACTTTTTTTTTTTTTTTTTTTTTTTTTTTAATAAGTGATTGTTTAACTTTACAGATTGTAGAAAGTATGATGTTATTTATTATTCTCTCTATTATTCTTATCATATTATTTTTTATTGAATTGTTATATTAAAAAATTAATGTACATTTATTGATTCATATTTATTAATTAATTTTATTATTTTTTATTGAATTTTTATATTAAAAAATTAATGTACATTTATTGATTCATATTTATTAATTAATTTTATAGAAAAAATAAGAAAAATTGACAAATTTAGTCCTTAACATTTGAGCCGTTAATATATTTGGTCCCAAATATATTTTTTTTCAATATATTTGGTTCTAAACATTCAATAATTTTTTATATTTTGTTTTTTCTGGCAAAAAAAGTCTTCAAAATAAAATAAGTTATTTGTTGTTGGGAGGTGATTGACTATTTTGTTAAGGCTCTTTTTCGTCATAAAAGACTAAATATAAGAATTTATTAAATATTTATGACCAAATATATTGAAAAAAAAAATGTTTAGAATCAAACATATTAATAACTCAAATGTTAAACACTAAATTTGTCAAAAAAATATATCAATTGTCTTATTTCTTTTAAGGTGCATGTGACAAGTTTAAAAATTAAAAAAAAAAAAAAGAAAGAGTTTTTCATTATGATGATGAAATAATAAAATTCATTTATGAATCGTAAATGCAGTTTATGAAATGTTACAAAAATTATAAAAAAAAAAAAAAAAATTGAAAATGAAAATGTTACAAAAATCCACGTGAAAGGTTAGAAAGAAATCCTGAATAAGTAATCTTTTGCACGATTGTAACTTGGCCTCGATCGGGGTAAGGTGGATTTTGAGCTTCCATTATTTCTTTGCACTGCTCTGAATTGAGAATTTTAGTGGTTGAGCTTCCTCGCTTCGAAAACCGTCTCTCTCATTCTCATTGAATATCTTGTGCTGTCAATTATTGTTATTGGTCCATTTGAATTCAAGAAAGATATGGGCCTGTGGGAAGAGAACAAAGGTCTTGATCTTCAAGAGTAAGATTACACATTACACAGATTCTTTTTTTTTATCCCAGATTTGCCTTGTTATGCTTTGTCCTAAATTCTGAAAATCATGTGACAGCAGTTGATTCTCGATTTCTTCTTCAGGCATGTTTCAACTTTCAAGACTGTTTAGCCTGTGAACTTGAGACAAAAAGAGCCCCCAAAAGTGGTGCTAACGTGACCTGTTTAATACATATACTTTGATTTGGTTCTCTTTTTGTACTTATCTCCAATGGGAGAAGCAAAATAAAATTGCAAGCACTTAACAGTTTTTCCCTCGTAAGGAAAGGTGATTATCTTTTACTTAGTGTATTATCGATTGTATAAACAATAATAGAAGATTGCAACTGCAGATAAAGATGGTAACTTTTTGCAATGTCGGGATTGAGGAGGGCTGTTTAGTGCGTTGCACATGGTGGGTGCTACCTGCTAAATGCTGAGAGGGGGGGAGGGTGAAGGGAAGAACAAGAGCAAGGAGATGGAAAGAAGATGACAAATAAAGAACATTTTTTTTTGGTTCACGGGTTGGAATGGTTTTCACCAATAAAGGTAACCCTTTTACACATGCCAACAATTCTTGAAATCAAATCATTCACGCACTAAATTTAACTGTTATGAGTCTTATGACCCACCATTGTCCCATCTAGCCACGCCAACCCATTCTAAAAGCTGCTGATTTATCTGGGTTTTTGCTGCTTTATCTTCTTCCACTACATGCACGATACAGCTATAAGCTCCATAGTTCAGCCCCTCTTATAGGGGGTTATAGCTAGTGGCGTCATTAGTATTGTACCATGTGCTCATCAATGTCGAGTTCTCTACAAGTGTTCTTGTTCTTGGCTTGGTTCTGTTCTTTATCACCTGTTAAAGTCCTGAATGCTGCTATTCCAACAGTTAAAGTTGGCAACATTTCTAAGGTAGATGATGCTGCATATTTTCACTTATACTATGGACAGACTTTCAAGGTCATCAAGAATGGATTTGATGGCAAGAGTTATCTTCTTATTCAGGTATATTCTTCTGGTTAAAGTGTCACTTCCTATTGCTTTTGGCTGTATCAAGGATTATTTCTATAAAAGTTTTCTCATCAGCATCAAAGGAGGGTGCCTTGGGTTCAGCTTAGTAGATTGAGAGAACACTTAGCTCCATGTCTTACTTAAGGTCCAAAAGCTGTCTTCCTTTTCCTTAGACAAATGAGGTCTAAATCAATGCTTTCTTTCTCATTGTTCCTTTCATGAGCTTTGTTGAGGTACCTGTGAAACATTCACCATTTCTGAGCTCTCAATGCTGTACATTGAAGCTGAGACAGAATTGGAAATGGAATTAAGTTTGAGGAACTTTACTCTCATTACACTCTATTTGGTCCTTGGAACAAAGAGAACCTTTGAAAATGAAAAATTTATTCCCATGCTTAAATTTTGGTTTGTCTTTAATATAAATATTCTTGATTTTGATGGTATTGTGCGGTTAAGAACGTAAAATCTCATGTTAGCTCTAAACTTCTTGTGGGAGTGGGAATTGACAGTCTACTCCTATTATGCTTTGCTCTTTTATTCCCTTAAAAAAAAACAATGTATATTTTCCTTCTACTGCAGAGTCAGAGATCGCTCAATTTTGTTTTTTTTTTTTTTTTTGGTGAAAGAATTGTTCGTACTTTCTGCTTTTTATTATCCTTAAACAAATGGCTCTATCCTATTAATTATGGTTGTTGCAGAATAATACAAGGATGGCATCCAGAACAAAATACTGCACCTCAAGAATAAAATCTTTTGTCATCCCATTGGCAAACTATTCAATTGAAACTGACTACTACTTCCCAGGTATATAAACTAACTCCATGTTTGTGACATTCGTCCTGCTTTGTCATGGTAACTTGAGAGCTCCATTTGAGATGACTTCTTCCTTTTCCTTGCTTTTGAATTTGCAGTTTCTTTTTTCGAGGTGAGGGCTGCAAGTTTTCGTAAGTCAATATACTTCGCTGTTTGTTGACGTGACTTCCTTGATTTCTTGAACACACCATTTCATCCATCAAACAATTTGGCATACCTTCTCATGTGTCAAGAATCTACACATAACATTTCTGAACCATCACTGTTTCTCCAATTCTTTTTTTTTTTCCTCTCCTCTTTTCTTTCTTTTAAAATGCTTCGAGTTCTCACTGTTTTTTATTTCTTTCAGAGATGACTTTACTAACAGTTTTGTGTTGACAGCTTCTTGGCATACTAGAAAATTTGAAAGCCATAACATCAGGCACAGTGGCCTCTCCTTGTGTGCTAAAATTAGAAAACGAGGGGCAAGTTGATATTGTTAATAGAACTGAGCTTTCACAATTTTCAGCTCATTTCATTAGCAACAATGATCAAGCACAAGCCTGCAATTATGCAACTTTCCTTCCATTTTGGGAAGATGCTCCTCTCCAAGTATGTGTTGCTATCACAAATCAAGTTCATTAAGTGATGATAAAAAAGCTCTTGACATTTGATTTCTTTTAATTTTACCATTAATTCATTGAGAAAAGATGTGTTTCCTTTCTTCTTCTAAGATTCCAAGATTTTTCAACAAAGTCTTCCACCAGTCCACAACCAATTTATGGCACCATACTCATTTTATTCTAAAGGGATAAAGACTATGGTCAATCTACCACTGCATCAAAATAGCATGTGGATTAGCATTTCATTAGCATGCTTTATTCTCATATTTATTTGATAAATTATCAACCTGTTACCTTTTTTTTGTTTTTTTTTTTTTTTTAACTTTTCCTCATATGTCAGAGAGCAGAGTGGATCAAGTACTTGGGAGTTTTCTCAAATCTGGAAACAAGAGCAAATCAAGTCTATGATAAGGTAAGTGAGAAGTTATAGTAATGCTAGGTAAAACTAGCATTTTTTGGATCGAAAAACTTGCAAACATACTAAGGCTTGAATTTCAAATATAGAGTAGCAAATGCAATTTTCCCTCTTGTGTACTTTTCCTTCGTTCTCTTTGGTTTTCGTCCTCATTTTACTGGTGTTGGGAAGTAATTGGATTTGTTTAAATTACAATTGCAGATCAAGGAGAACTACATGTGTTTGAGTAAAGCTGCAGTAAGCAAGACCGCATCACTTAAACCAGTAGTAGCTTGGATGGAGTTCAATGAAGTATGCGCTGAAAACATAAATTAGAAAACTTTTTTAATCTGGTTGTTCTTTTCTTGAATACATTTTTGTTTTCCACTAAAATATAGTTAGTAATTAAAAAATTGTGATGGACCTCTAATAATTTCCCTATCAGTTATACTTATGCTGATACTCCAAACTCCTTGGTTTCGTAATCATGAAAAGTACCATTTCTTCTATAAAAATTTCAGTTTGTTAACTTGCATCCTTTCTGATCTGCAGGGTATCTGGTCATTCACCAAAGAGTCATACAAGCTAAAGGTACTGACTGTTGATAGAATTCAGTGGATTACTGGAAATTCAGTTATGAGCTTTTTCTGGAACATTTTGGCTTTACTTTATTTCCTTTGTCTTCAGTATTTCTCATTTTGGGTTAGCCTTAATTTCTTAAGAACATACTATAATATGATTTGTTAAGGACTATTCAATAAGAACATTTTTCTTGTGTGGATTTGGTTGCTATCTCTAACCTCAAGGACAAAGATCCTTTCGGCAATAAGAGGGTCTACAATTCTTTTGTCATGGATACTGTAGTTGTAGCCATATTATAGCTGACCTCTGAGTCCTATGCTGCCCTATCCTGATTGTGTACGCAAATCTTTTATGCTGTAATTGACCATCATTAATGGTTTAGATTTAGAAGTATCTGAAACTTGAGACTTTTGATGGCTAAGTACGGTTATTCAGATCAAACATTGTATGAGAGAACGATGTTATGTCATTGAAATGGTCTTGTGACAGTGGTTTTCTGACCAGCCAAATATTTCGCTCTTTCCAATACCATAAAATGAAGTCCCTTTGTCCTCCTTAAATGACTTTGTATCCTTGAATGAAAATTTATTTTCTTTCTTGCATACTTGATTGTAAATACAGTACGTGGAGGATGCGGGAGGTGGCAATATTGATAACTCCATCAACAAAATGACGTATAACATCTCGGTACCTGATGACTTGGAGGAATTTAATGCCATCTTGTGCGTAAGTTGATGATATCATTCTGACTTGTAACATCCCTGAAATTCATTCTAGCCAATTTACCTAGAACAGATATCTTAACAGAGGTTTTATAAATTCTTCATTTTGCATTTGTTGTTACATGTGCATGCAAGTTCATCACATTCAGTGATACTAATTCTGAGTTTTTTGTAGACTATGGATGTAGTGATAGACGAGACATACATCTCCGATCCAGCTGCTTATAATCTCTCCACCTTTCTCCAAAATATTGGTGTAGAAGATCAATCTTGCTTTGCTTTCCTCACAAATCAAAGCCTGTGGAGATATGACAAAAGAATCCAAAACTTTACCATCCTTGGTGAGCATCATTGATGCCTATTTATGGTTCTTTCTTCTTATTTCTCCTATCTCTGCTTTTCCCTTTTCCTATTCTTTAGATTGACCAGGATTTGTTTTTGTTCCTTTTGTGATTCATGTGATTCTTAGAATTCAAGACAAAGCTAATTTCAGTCTTCTTTTCTTTTCCCCTTCTTATTATTCATTTGCCAGAATAATAGAGCTTCATTGTGACCATAAATCCCCCGGTTACTATTGATTTTGATAATTTTTATGGGTTTGTTCCTGATTGTTCACTTCTTTGTACTTCTGAATTTCCTCTCAAAGACTGGTACGATGGAGGCATCTCTCAGCCTCAACTGGTCCTAGCAGATCTAATTGAAGCCTTGTTTCCCACGGGAAATTACACTACAACTTATTTCAGAAATGTCGCTAAGGTAGAATATCTTGTCATAGACACTGAATTGGATCATTAGAAAATTAAAAACTAAAATGAAAATAAAAATAAAACCTGCACAAAAATTTACTTCTACATGAATTTTATCCCATAATTCTATGGTGCAGGGAGAAGAAATGGTGAACATTGGTCCTGAAATGTGTGTGAGAGAAAGCTCAGCTGCAATGGATCCAGTTATGGTAGCTTGCTAATATTCTAACTGTTGGAGTTTCAAGATTCTTTGTAACATTCTTTCCGAACTTGATTCTATCAGGAAATTTGGTTATATTAAGATCTTCAGTATTGTAGTTTAAACCATTAACTCTCTCTTTCATCCCCCTGTGATTGCTTCCAGATTGAAACCAAAATTTACACAGCTACAATATCTGGAAAATGGTTTATGCTATACTCTTCCACTTCAGTAATTGAACCTTTCAGCGTGAATTAGTTGCATTCTTCTGTAGTAAACTGAAAATGTTTCTTTTGAGCAAGGTAGTGAAGTACAAAGGAAACATTATGTAACTTGTTATGTTTATCAACTTTCTGAATGAAAATGCTTTTCAGCTGATATGTCCTTCTTAGTTGTTGCCTTTCATGTTTGCACCATGTTTGATAATCAACAAAGGTAAGAATTTGAATGGAAAGTTGTTCAAAAACTCGGAGGGGTGGTCTTGAAGTTTGTGTGTAAAAGCAATGAGTTTTGTAACTGCTTCCATATAAAGCATGCCATGGATCAGTTTCTTGAATCTTTTTTCACATTTCAAGTGTGGCCTTGGTAATTGCTCGTGAATTTATGGTTAGTACCCAGAAAATAACAAAAGAAAAAAGAGATGCTATGAAAATTACAATGGATTAATCATCCCCTTCTACCTTGCTTATCTCTACTGTATACAAGTGTATCTGATAAAATGATGAAGAGTCAGGTAACTATGATTTGGTTGCCTTCCTTTGCCATAATCCTCTTGATATTCATCTTCTTCTTCAGCATTAGCTTAAAGTCCCCTATGGTCACTTTGAGAAACAGTGGCATTATAGTCCAGAACACAGCTCATTCAGATGCTAACTTTAGCCTCTTGATAGGAATCCTTACTCGGGCTGACACCTATGATCGGCGCCATTTCCTCCGCCTCTTATATGGGATTCAATCTTCTTCCATAGCCAAGATTGATGTCAAATTTGTTTTCTGCAAGCTCACCAAGCCTGAACAAAGGATTCTTGTAGCTCTTGAGATAATGCGTTTTAATGACATTATCATTCTGAATTGCTCTGAGAACATGAACAATGGCAAAACTTATGCATATTTCTCCTCTCTCCCTAGAATATTGCCGCAGAGTTATGACTATGTTATGAAGGCTGATGATGATGTTTACTTGAGGCTTGAGCCATTGGCATTATCTCTCCAGCCATTGCCAAGGTCAGATTTGTACTATGGCTTTGTGGTTCCTTGTCCTAGCATGAATCCCTTTGTCCATTACATGTCAGGAATGGGTTTTGTTCTGTCCTGGGACCTTGTAGAGTGGATTGCAGTTTCCGAAATCCCAATGAATGATACCTACGGCCCAGAAGATAAGCAGGTTGGGAAGTGGCTTGATAAGGGGAAGAAGGCGAAGAACAGGTTTTCTAATAAACCTGCAATGTATGACTACCCAGGAACCAATGGAAGGTGTTCACATGAACTCATACCAGAAACAATTGCGGTTCACCGGCTGAAAAGATGGGAACATTGGTCTCATGTCTTGAAGTTCTTCAATGTGACTAGAGAAGTAGAAGAATCTACCATCTATAATCTATAATTAGTTTGGTTTACATGAATCGTAAACATAGTCGTCACCTTGGTCCCGTTCATTATTAAAGATGTTTGTAACAAGCAAAGCTAGCAGTATGTTTTTGATGTTGCAGCTCAAGATATGAGCACAGAGAATCATAGTGAAATTTCTCAATTAAATTCTCGGATGTTGGGCACTTTACTTTTCTTAATCGTATTAATACTATGCCATTTATTTCTTGCCAAATGCTCTGGATTCATATGTTGTCATAACATGAGTAACTATCCATAGATTTTCAGGATTTTTGTAATTTGGGCCAAGAATTCTGGAACTGAGAATTTTAATTTATTAAGCAGGGGATTCAGCTGAATCAAACAAATAGGCTTTGAGCTCAC
>JAXGGT010000002.1:3616047-3630840 GCA_035583425.1 Marsdenia floribunda
ACCTGAAAGAGGTTGTTCAAGCTAACAGTTAATTGTTATAAGCCGATAAAACTATGTAAAGCATTCATATGAAATGGTAATGTACCAAGTTCCTAAATTGGAGATTGTAGAAGGCCTGTATATATCTTTTCTTAGCTTGTTTCTGCTCTCTGTACAGTTGGCTCCAGAAGCTATAGACACAACCCATATTCAAAACCTTGTTTGCGTAGATCTTCCATGTGTAGCTGCAGAAAATACAGAAAAGCTTTTACATTGGTGGAGAGAAGATCCATCATTTTCTACATTTTTGGATAAAATTTTGAAAGAAATTTAACATGGATATCAGTTTAGTTTAGTTACCATTCATTTATTCGCTTAAGACCACCAAGTGAGATTCTGTTCCAGCATTCAGGATCTTCCTTGCACCTCTGGAAAAAGTCTGCAATCTTATTGCTTGATTCATCTCCATTGTTTGGATCAATGTGAAAACCAGAAACCCCATCAACAATGATCTCAGCAGGACCTCCTTGATTAGTTGCAAAGGTAGGTAATCCACAATTCATTGCCTCAATCACAGTAAGACCAAAGGCTTCATATAAAGCTGGTTGCACAAAGGCTCCCCTTGAATCAGCAATAGTGCGGTAGAGTTCGCTGTTTCTGTTCCTGTCAGTCTGGGCTGCTATCCATCTTATCTGACCCTTAAGTTGGTATTTTTCAATCAACATGTGCATCTTTTTTATTTCAGCAGCCTCTTCTCTATCTTTGGATTTTGAGGGATCAAAGAATCCACCAACAACAACAATATTTGCCAAGTTTCTAAGTCTCTTGTTCTTCCCGTACCACTCAGTCAATCCAGTAATATTCTTGACTACGTCAAGTCTTGCCATGGAGAATATGATAGGCTTCTTTTTATCTTCTAGGTATCCTCTGTTTTAAGAACAAATCCAAACATGTTAGAACTTCATTTGAGTGTTCTTAGCATAGCAAATATGTACTTACATGTGTTCATCATTGTCTCCTTTAGAGAAGAGAAGTTCTTCAATGGCAGGTCGAAATTGTGTGAGTCTTTTCTGTTTCTCCGTGTGGGGAAAGTAGACTGACTGGTCCGCTCCAGGAGAAGCAATATTAAATTTTGGATCAAAGACATTGGTTCCTGAAACAACCCTGTAAAGTCCTGGAAGAGTGAATGCTTCATGGCTCTCATACTGGCCAGGCCTATCTTTGCTGCAAATTTGAGAAAAGAATCTTCATTAAGTAAATCATGACTAGCTTAATACTAACCTAAGCTGCTAATTTTGTGGAAGCATGAATCTACAAGGCATGCATCTTCTTATGTAAATGGCTCACCTTCCTGCTATTTCTTGATAAGTGCTTGTAATGACAAAATCAGCCATATTCATTGCAATCAAATCAGCTGTGAACTGGCATGAGAAGTGGTACCTTGGGTCCAATTCCTTCCATTTCATATCTGAATCTTCATACTTTGTCTTCTCCAATGCATGAGCGATTGTTCCCTAATTGAAACTCCAAATGTCAACAAGTACTCTTATAAACATCACATATATTGCACACTAAACTTGTGAAACTAAAGAGAAAGGATACCAGTGTTATTCCAAGCTTGCTAGCCATCAGTGAGGCCACCAAATTTCCATCACTATAGTTCCCAATGATAAGATCTGGTTTTCCTTCCATCAGCTCAATGATTTTATTGGCTGCATCCTGCAGAATGTGCATGAGAAGTTTCATTCATGAATTAACATTTGGAACGTGAGTAAAGGATCAAGAAATTCATGAAAAACATATAGTATGTTTCTTAGCCAAACCTGAGTATATCTCTCAAGATAAGGATAAATGTCAAATCTTGAAATCCATTGAGGAACAATATCTCCATTTTCTGTCCTAAATGGCACTCTAAGGATGTGTGAGTGTTTTGTGTTGTTAATTGGTTCTAACTCCTGGTTGCATTTTGTCCCTTTAGCATCAGGTATCAGTCTTGTAACCTGCAAAACCAAGCAGTGTTGAATGCTATTTGCCCATCAAAGCCAAAAAAAAAAAAAAAAAAAAAAAAAAAAAAAACTACTCTTGTCTGCTATATAACTCACCACAAGAATTTGGGGCTTCACATTAAGACCTTGCTGCTTGATTCTTTGGAGCAATTCCTCCTCAAAAGCTACAACTTGATCCAAAACATAAACAACCTGTTTTGCAAAAAATGATTAACTCAATTTTATTTAGAAAAGTGATATTTGACGAGTTTTCATCACTAAATTAGGGGATTCTACCTGTCCTCCTGTGTCTGGCAAACCAAGGACATCTGCTTGGCCAAAGTATCCATGGACAGAAAATAGCACAATATTGAATATGATTGGAAGCCTGCCTAAGAACTTCTCCATGTTCAGTGGGTCTGGAGACTGTAAAACCTCAGAAAGTGATCTCATTGTCTCCTTGACTCTTTCGGCAGTATCTCCCCACCCTTTCTCAAAGCCCCATTCTTTAAACCTGTCATTGCCATGCACAATTTCTAGCTTCAATTGCTATGCTAGCAGAAAAAAGGAAATTGAAGAAAAGCAGCTGACTCACCTAAGCTCAAAGTTCTGGAACGGTGTGTCTTTGGGCTGCAAAGAGAGGGCTGCCTCAGCTACTATCAGTGCTGACTGAAGCTTTGAAGGTGTGTTCAGGGTCTCATTTATCATAAGATTCTGCAAAATTCAAAGCCAAAGAAGTAAATTTGAGTTTCCCACGATTTCTTTATTCCAGAATTACCATTTTCTACATTGAGATTCATGTAGACATACTTCTTCCTGGTAGTTTAGGGACAGCAAATAATCCACAAGAGGCTGGGCACTTCCAGCACCACCACTCAGCTTGGACGTCAGAAACTTGGAAGTGTGGCTGACTCCATTTCCAATCGAAGAAGATAGAGTCAGACGAGGTGTGGAGAAATCCACTGCTCCAAAATCAATTTCTAGTGCATTTTCATCATTCGCCCTGCCATGTAACTCAGTAGTGTTATTATTCTCTGCCGCTTTTTTTTCAAGAACCGGGAAAGTGAAAATTTATACCAAGCTTCTTACCATTTCTCGTCTACAATTGTTTCTTTGTATTTCAAGTAGTCCGTGACAGTGATCCCGTCTACAGAAAGATCGTTT
The DNA here is from genome assembly GCA_035583425.1 of Marsdenia floribunda. Taxonomy (NCBI): domain Eukaryota; kingdom Viridiplantae; phylum Streptophyta; class Magnoliopsida; order Gentianales; family Apocynaceae; genus Marsdenia; species Marsdenia floribunda. The sequence goes on from JAXGGT010000002.1 coordinate 3,619,176, forward strand.
GCATTCACTTTTACGAACTCCCAGAATCCAGGATTTGGCCTAATTGCAAAGGCAACATATGGAGGAACAACTGCAGCCTCCTGCAAAATTGTGTCACAAACAATTGAAACAAAACAATAAGCCGCAGGAGTAAACCTTCCAATAATTGTTACCTTTTGTTTTTCCCCCCTTTAATTACCTTGGTAGTGCACAAAATATATCCAAGTAAACCTTCCAATACGTGGGTTCTTTCTGTGGGATCATCAATGGCATTCTCCATTTCATCCATCAAATGATGAACTTTCATCAAACGCTTTCCTTTCTCGATGTACTTAGCGAAGCACCTCTTCATGTGGTACCTGCTTTGCCTCAGTGCCTCAGGCATCGTGTCAAGAACTGACTCAGACCTCTTTAGAGATTGTGTAGTCGCCATTTGAGAATCTAACAGGTAATAGGTAATGGAAAGTTTTCAAAGAAGTGATGGGTTTTGTAGAGTTGCTTCGAGGTTTAGGTGCATTTTATAAGAGAAAATATGGTCCGTTTAATTCATTTGGTTCGTGCAAGATGAACAGAGAGAAAAGTAGGAGTTTTTTTTGTTATTTGGAGATCCTGCTGGGAATACAAAGAAACAAGCAAAGAAAGGTGTTAGAGAGGAGTTTGAACTTGAAGGAGAAAAAGAACATTCTTTATAACAAGAAAATGGCTAAAGAAAGGAATTATTTGGGACAGGTTCTTTCACGAGATTCCTAGTTGGAGACAAAGGAAATCAAGAAATCCCTGTAGAAATCTCTCTGGAAATTGGTTAAAGTATCATTCTTACTTCTAATTTGAGGTATATTTGTCCAATTTGAACATGACCCAAATGGGAAATGTTGCTCCCCTCAAAAGCAACATATCCAAAGAAACCTTCCTTAGCCATCTTCACCTCATTTTTTTCTCCTCTTCTCTTGAGTAGAACAATTTTAAGTGTAAAAATTAAGGGTGTTTTTGGGGCTACCTTTTATTTTAAACTTTTTATTTGTTTTGAAAATAAGTTTGAGGTGTGTATTTGAACAATTTACAATAATTTATTTTTTTGTCAAATTATAGGGTGTGAAACCTACTTAAATTTGTCAAATCATTCTAAAACTAGCACTCGTCACATTATTTTAAAAATCAACACTCCAATAAAACTCATCAACGTATTCTATTAAAACTCGAAAAGTAACACACGTAGATTCATCAATGGAGACTAAGAATGACAACCTAAGTTATTGAAAAAACAAAAATTGAAATCTTTTTTAAAAGTGATAATGAGTTTTCGACTTTGAAATAGGTTGGCTCCAAAAATTAAAGAATTGGAGTAATTAAAATTAAATTTTATCCGTATTTTTAATTTTATGCTTTTTATTTTAAAAATAAATTATAGGTTTATTATTAAAAAACTTACAAGAGACCAATTTGCAAACTTAAAAATTGATTACAAATGAAATAATTTTTTTTTTAAAAAAAAAAAATAGGATTAAATCAGCTGTTTATAAATAATTTTAGAACTAAACCAATTAATTTCTCTTTTTCTATGTGATGTCAAAAATCTCTTCCCAACATCCAATAAAAAAAATATATTATATAACCACAAGAAAAAAAGAACTAAAATAATATAAAGTATTAGAAAGAGAATATTTAAAGGATAAATCGCTAATTTAGTCCCTTAAGTTTATATTTTAATTTATTACGGTCTCTTATGTTTATTTTTGTCCAAAGTAATCCCTTAAGAATTTTGGAATTAATCAAAGTAGTCATTTGACCGTTAACATCCAAATATTCAGTTAACTATCCTTGCATGTGCCTTTTTTAGAGGGGTATTTTTGTACTTTTGTTCAAAATTAAAGAGAATTTAGGATGTCACATGTAAGGAGAGTTAACGAAATATTTAGATGTTAACGGTTAAAGGATCACTTTGATCAATTTAAAAATTTTTAAGGGACTACTTTGGACAAAAATAAATATGAAGAACCATAACAAATCAAACGTAAACTTAAGGGACTAAATTGACGATTTATCCATATTTAAATTATTAAGAGAAAATAACTTTCTTCTCAAAAAAGAGAAAATAACTTTGAAACTCCCTGAAATTTTTTATTATTCATATTTTAAATGATAAAAAATATTTTTTTTATTATATATATAACTTCATTATTTTATAATATCCTTATTTGTTATGCTAGTTTTTGTACTTCCATTTTAAATTTTTTTTTTCCCTTAAAAGAAAGAATTATTTTTTGGAAAAAAAAAATAAATATGAAAAAAATAAAAGATTTAAAATAGACACCAACGTTATAAAATTAAAAAATACACTTGGCTAAAAATAAAAAATAAAAAATGCACCAATAAATAATAATAATAATAACGGCGTAGCGAAGGCCTCTTGAGCGCGTGACACTGCGAAGCCTCAAGCAAAATGTAGAATTAGGGTTTCCCAAAACCCTAAATGCGTCAGTATCCGCTTATATAAGAGTAAGCGATGCCCAATACCCTATCAGGATTCGCTTACCTCTCCCCCTTTATCATCTGTGGCGTAATTTTTTTTTTTTTCTCTTTTCTCTCCCAAATTCCTCGTAAATGTTCGTAGGAAATTTTCAGGAACTTCTCCTCTCTTAGCGTCGAATACTGATTACCAGCGCTATTCTTTTGAAATTGGCGTTGCGTATGAGCCGACGCTATATCAATTCTCCGTTTCTGCTTTCAAATATATGATTTTGCACTCTTTCTTGAGGGCATGTTCTAAACAGGTCCGGAGAAATTGTTTGGATTTTTTTTTTTTTTTTGTTTTTTTGGACGAATTAATAATCACATTGATCTGAGATGGAAGTGATGAGAATTTCCCCAGATGATCGAAGCTGAAATCACTGAGCGCTTTTTTTGTTTTTTCTCCATTTTTGGGGAAAATCCAAGCCAGATTTGTCTGATCCATCTCGGTATAAATTTTTTTTTCTGAACAAAAACAGAGTTTTTTTTTTTTTTTTTTTTTCATTTTTCTTGAGGTAGATAACCTCTAGTTCTCGTATAGAGGTGATGTATTATTTTTAAAAATCAAATTTTACACATGGATATGAGGATTATTTCCCCAGATGATCGAAGCTGATTATACTGTGCTAACAATAATTTCTCTTTTGTTGAGAAATCCAAGCCAAAAGTCTGATCCATAAATATTGTAATTAATTTTGTTTCAGAACCACCCTTTTTTAAAAGCATTTAAAATCTTTGAAAGTTTGTTTTGATTTTTGAGATTACAAAGATTTTTTTATACTCTGAGCACTTCTCTTTGCATCTCCATTTAATTGTAGCTTTTTTATCATCTAGTTTAGTGATTAAACTTTAGCTAATAAGGAATTATATTGACGTCTGAAAAAGAAATCTGATTTACGAATTAATCCTTAAAAAGAGATTTTAATGTTTTCATGTTTATAAATTAAATGTAATATTTATTATGTTATTTCTTTCAATATTTTTTATAAAATAAAGAATAAATTCGTTAAACTAAAACATACTGACAAAACTCTAAAAACACTTATCCAAAAAAAAAAAATGGAAACTCTAAAAACATTATATAGAATTTCATATAAAATTTCATAATGCAAATAATAAAATTTTAGAGATCCACATCCTTCAAAATAATCATAAGGATCTAATGTTCCAAATAAAATATAAATTGGAACTATGTTTGCATATTTTGCCATATGAAAATATGAGTAGTGACTGTCTGCCAATCCGAACGGAATAGGCACTTCCCGAAACGGAATGAGAAGAAACTTCAAATCTCGGAAGCCTAGATTACCACACATTGTTCAGCAATTCTATTAATGTCCTTAAGAAATGGTCTGATCTCTTGACTAACAAAGGAAACCCTTGAATTGTTAGTTGGAAAATTAGTCAGTTCAATCTTGTAATTATTTTTATTAATTACAAGTCTAAAATCTTTATTTTTATAAGTCTTATATTTTTTTTAGAAGATCTTAATTAAGTTATTTCGGTCAAAAATTTAAATTTTTTGATTAAAATTCAAGTATCGAGCACATAATAATTTTTTGAGGGACAAAATAATCCAAACGTTGTTATTCTCTTTATTTCTCTCTAAATCGATAAGCGAAGAGAATGACTAAGTCATCGCAAATGGTGAGCTAAACTCTAATGAATTTAAAATTCATTTAAAATTTCGTAGCATTGTGAATATTTAATTGACACTAATGTTACTGTTTTCTTATTAAGATCATCAATATCAGAATCAAAAGTTTAAATTTTTGACCGAAAAAATTTAATAAAATGCTCCCAAAAAAAATATAAGACTTACTAAGTTAAAAATAAAAATTTTAAACTTTTAAGTAACCAGCAAATTTTCCATTGTTACTTATTATGGATACAATATATTGTCCCATGGATTTTGTCAAATTTCCCATTTTCTTTTTGGCCGTGGAATGTAAAGAAATTAACAAAACAAGGTTTTGAAATCTTAAATACCAAAATGCCATCTTTCCTAAGAAAGAGGTTCCAAATTTCTCTCACTCCATAATTCAACTTTTCTTGAGACGTAAATCATCAATTATCCGAGTACAGTGTGTAATACAATGCGCTAGTATTGTCTTGTAGCTAAATCTCCAATTAACAGCTAATTTCCACCTAAACATTGATCTTCTTACTTTCCTAGAAATACATGCGTTTGCAAAATCATCTAAATCTGTCATGCCATTACTTTTAAAGAAAGCACGAAGCTCACCAATGCATGCAGCTGGTAGGTTCTCAAACTCCACTGGAAGAAGCGAATACTGGATCGTGTTGATGGTGCTGAGCAACAACCTGTCTTGTTCAGCAGAAGTGGTCAGATTCTCTAAAACATCATGGCATTTCTTTACTATCTCGGCCATCACAGTAATCTCATTCTCAGCTGAAAGCTGCCGCCCCGAATAAGCAATGTGTCCTATAGATCGTCGTTGGTTTGCAGGAGTAGCCCACAAACGCACAGTAGAAAGTAAAGCGAAGGATGGCTTCCCATCTAGGTCGATGTACAGCAATTCCTTGGACCACGAACACAGGGAATAGATATCAGGTTCCAAAGGAATAAAGGCCTTATCATTTGGATTGTCATCCAGAAGAAACCCATAGTGTTCAAGTAGCTCCAAGTTAGTGTACATTCCATAGCTTAAGAGAACCTGTTTGCAAAATGACAGCAGTGTATTACATCCATGCACATCTTCATAGTTACAAAAATTAAGTATAAATGATGAAAGATATGGTTATGAAAGACAATACAAGCTGCCCTACTGGAAAATGGAATAAACGATCAAATTATATGCCATTTACAAATTACAATATGTTTCTCCATTTCTAGTTTAGCTTGGATATTCAAGGTGGACCTTGTAAAATAAGAAGAAACATAGTTGAACTAAGAAGATTCTATTCTTTTTAACATGCCCTCAACGAATATTGCAAGACTAGTAGGTGTTATGAGAAAAGCATCCTGGTCCAGCACAGACAACTTGTTTTAGTCAACTGACAAAACAAATTAGAAACTTCTTCTATAACAAAGCACTGAAGTAATACCTGCTCTTTCTCTCTGTAGTTTCTTCTAGCATAGAAGCAATAAGAATCAACATCACACTCATATCCTGCATCTGTTAATCTCCCGGCACTGATATCAAGTAATTCAATGGGCTGCAGTGAGCCCTCCTTCCTGGAAGTCCCTGAGTTCTCAAAATCACGTGTTTCATCTCCAGGTGCAGCATAATTAAAAAAATCTCCCACAGGGCACAAACAACCGGCATCATCCCAAGGTATATGCATTGTACGAGATGATATCTTCAAGCATTATGCAGCATGTTACATAATGAAAGTCCAATTTAGAAAAATTTATGACTGTAGATAGTAACAGGCAGACAATTCAGGATGCAGTTGTTTCCTTTTCTTGGGGGTAGCAGGGAAGAAAAAGTGACTATGATAGACTTACAGGAGGGAGATTGTCGAATTTTTTCAATTAAAATACATCAGGCTCTATTAGTTTTGCTAATGAGTTCTCAAGGAAAGATGGAATACACTTACAGTTGCAGAAGCCCATAGCCAAGCCCTCAAAGTCAAGAGAGCAGGTTTGAACATGAGCTCAACCATGATTACAGCAGCTTCTTTCCACTCTAATTTGGCCTTCCCCACAGCTTTCTCAGCAATCCAGATGGCATCATCCATCTATAATTCATTTTAGATACTTCACGTCAAAAAATCTTTTTCCATCTGATACACACAGATTATAAAATAATCTCCATCACTGTCAAACATTTATATAGCTAAACTAAATCTAATTATGGATCAGGAACTGACTTGCAGAGCTTGTATTTCAAATTGACCAAAGCTAGCAAGTATGTCATAGCTGCTCGGCAACTGCTTTAAGTAAGGGTACCACCAAGAACTTTTCCCTTTATTTACTTCATTCAGTAATGCAAAACCAAGTATCTGTATCAATCACAGTTCGAATGGCATTAGAAGAATTTTCTTTTCATAAGTACTGTTATTGTCACAACATAAATCAGACCATAGCTGAATTTCATCATAGGGAATGCTTAAACATCTGACAGAATGTGTTGATAGTCACTTTCGTCACCATCCATCACGGGATTAAGTAAGCATTACCAAGACACACGGGAATAAACAAATAGACCAAGAATGCAGAAGCTTGAATATCCTCTCAAGAAAAAGAAGAAGTCTTTTCTTCTTGAGGTACCAGTTTCATATGCATTTAACTTGTTAAAGATAATTAAGAAACTCTTATAACATCAACCATTCCAAAATTGTGCCAAAAAATTGTCCCACTTCAACTTCATATCAAGCTTCTAAATCACAAACTTCGATTTTTCTCGAAATTCCCGAGAATAGAAGTAGTCTGTGGAACCTAAACTTTTATCATATAATTAAAAATCTCAACAAAATTTGTTTGACAATTAACAACCCGTTTTTCAAAATGTAAACATTCGCATAGAAACATCTTTCAAAAACTGATAATGTACTCACCATCTTTTCCTCCTACAACCACATCAAGAAAAATTAAATTCTTCCATTTGTTTCCAATTTACAACAGAGTACCAGTTAAACTAGAAAATTGAAGTAGGAGAGTAGGGACATGAGGAAAAAATTGCAAAGCTAGGCATAATTTATCAAATTGAGATTTTATTTGAAACTTAGGTTGAAAAGCATCACATTTCTCCTTAAACTTTCCTCACTTTCTTCTTGTCAATTATTACAGGACGTACAAATATAACTCTTCCCTATCTGGAAATTTGAAGAATACCTGAGTTGATGAAAGGGTAGGATGTCTTTTTACAGCAGAAAGGAGTGTTTGATCTTTCATCATCAAACTCTCACTCGTCATTAACGCACCCTTCGGAACTCTCAGAATTAACTCCCCTTTTCTAATATCACGAGCTGCTGCTAATCCCCTACTGCTTAAAACAATAAATATCCCAACAATGCAATTAAAAAAAAAAAAAAAAAAAAAAAAAAGGTATTGAAGGAAGATTACACATACATATGTCTGCATATAGAGAGTGAAAATTAGAGCCGCGAATGGATGAAGTATAGTGTACCCGCCGGCATCGGGGAAGTGAGAAACGACGATGGAGTAACCCAAACATGAAGACAGAAGCCTGTTTTCTCCCCAGTGGATTGTAGAGGGATCAGAATCCGAAATTCCTAGCTCAGTCGCCCACTGCAGGAAGCTCTCGAGGTTAGCTGCGTCGTCTTCTTCCTCCATTGCTGGGGTGCTCTACTCTTTTCAACTTTCAAGAAACCCGGCAGAAAATGGAAGGGATCTCTGAAAGGCCGAAACGCAACAAAAGAGCAAAAAACAAAAAAAAAAAAAAAAAAGAAGAGAATATTGATGGGCTTTCTAGAAAGACCAAATTTGGGCTTTACAAAATTGAACTTAATATGGACCATGCTATTTATGTTGGGATGATTTAGGTTTCTTGCGTTTAGCCCAAGTTTTATAAAGGGCCTAAGTTGAAACTTTTGAAAGTTCAAATATTTAATTGTAATTCTTTAATATTTCACTGACTAAGTTCACGGTAACAAAGTGACATAACTCAATTAATAATAATTTTATCTATAATTTATGAGATTATAAATTTAAATTGCATTAGAGCTAAAAAATTTCATATATATATATATATATATATTATAATAAAAAATAATTGTTTTAATAGTAATTATTTCATTTATAATTATAAAAAATTATGAGTTTGAATCACGTGAAAAAATTTATAATTTTGATATAGATATATATATATATTAAACTATAAAAATTTATCTTTGATCTTTGGTAGGCTTAAAACCACCTACGTTATGGAATTACGTGACCGCAAGTTTAATTGAAAATGTGTGAGACCGTGAAACATCCACCATTTGTGCATGTATACCGAACACGTAGTTATCATCTTGACATATAAATACAAATGAAATCAAGTTACTGTATATATATATATGTATATATATGGAACGTAGAATTTTCCCATAATTAGGAACATGAAAACTTTTTAGTTATTTATTTTTTTTATAACTATTTTATTTTCACTATTTTTTTTTTTTTTTGATAAGTTATTTTCACTAATTATATCTTATATTTTTATTTTTATAATATTAAATATTACAATTATTCAGAATAAATATGCAAACTAATAGTGGAGCTTTTTTTTTTTGGTTTTTTTTTTTTTTTTTTTTTCTCTAAATGTAGATGTTATTGGTAGAACTACATTAAATAATTTACTTTATTTATTTTTAGATAATAATATATTATTTGTATACCGAGTATATATATATAGTGAGGAAAATAAAATAATAGTTTAATTATTATTTTTATTTAATTTATTAAGTGAGAGATCTTGAATTCAATTTAAAATTGATAATAATTTTGTATAGTATTTGACTTATGTACTCAATTTTAGGGTTTTCTCATAAGTTACCCAAAAGAAAAAGGGCAAAAGAGGGTAAAAGGGGGAATCTTGATAATTAGGTCCAAGGTATATTCACTAATATGCGAGATGTGTTGGTGCAAACCCCAGCCAGAAAATAACGTGAGGACGAAAATGGATGGAAAGAAAGGGAAGGACAGTCCTAATTTCTCGTCCCTTCGGAAAAAGATCCAATCCACGACAGACAACCTACCCTACGCCAAGTTTTGTATTTTTTTTTTTTTTTTTTTTTTTTGGCCATTTTAAGAACCTCTGCATCTTTAATTCCTATGTCTTTTCTAGTAAATAAATAATATTATTATTGAAAAAAAAATATACTAAATAAAAATTTAATTCTATTTCGGTGTTATGACATAACAAGTCGCTAATATGTTATATTATTAATTCTATTGAGGTAATATGTACCAAATCAAATGTCTATATATATATATATATGTGTGTGTGTGTGTGTTCTCATTCATCATTGAATCTACCAAGTTTGGATATAACAATATATAACATGCTATGTTTGGGAAGAAGAAAAGAAAAGCTAGCTGTAGTAATATTAATGTACGCCCAAAAAACAAATGGATAAGGCATAACTGAGTTAATAAAAAGTACTTCTAACTTAATTGAACTCGCGGGTTAAAAACTGCATTCACTTTTACAGCCGTTTAAAAATTTGAGGTCAAAGCTTACCTCTCGCAATAAACCAACGAGCAAAAATTAATTTAAATATAAACACCGCATGCAGTAAGTTAAATATATATATATATATATATATATATATATATATATATATATATATATATGGATACATGAAAACCATGGATAAGAAAATTAATTGCAAAATGATGCATGCCATGAGCTAATATCCCACATGCACAAAAAAAAAAAAAAAACGTCATATGACCAACCAACAACAAAAGAAAACAATGTATAATATATATGTATATATATTCAATGCTTGATCGGATCCAAAGGAACTGAAAATGGAGAGAGGCCACGGCCCTTTTTGTCTCCCTCTGACCAATTAACTAGGATCCCATGTAAATGTTATGTTGATGTAATAATATTAATTTTTGTTTCCTTTCTTCTTCTTCTTTCTTTATTTATTTTTTAAACGTCCAATAATTATTTTGATCTTTAATCTCTTTTCAAAACTTTTTTTTTTTTATTTTACAAAATTTAAACTCGATATTTTTATTTTAAAAATAGTCAAACTCTTTATTATTTATATTAATAAATTCTTGATTCTTTTGTTCTTCTCGCTTGAAAGTTACTTTTTAAAAAAAAGTATTTAAACAATTATTTTAATTTTTTTTCCAAACAAGTTTGAAACAAATATTTCGAACTTAAATTTAATTTTTTTTTTTTTTTTATAATTAAATAATTAAAATATTATTATTATTATTATTATTCTTTTACATGGCATGGTTTCATGAACCATGAGATGCTGGAGAAAGGCACCGAAAAAGTGAGCGAAAGTGCAGAGTACTACGTGTCAAATGTTTAGCCTTTGAAGTTTCACCATCTATCATGTGGACAACACGCTAAAGCCTAAAAATAAAATAGAGACGGACCCCTTTTGGTCTTTTCCTAACCAGTTTTTTTTTTTTTTCCAATTATTATCTTAAAATAATATTTATTAATATTTTTAAAAACATTATTTTAATTAATATTTTCTAACTAATAATTATCAACTATAAAAAAAAAAAATTTTAAAAAAGAAAATTTAAAAATACTTTAATTTGTGTTTGTGCAATTACGAGGCTAATCCTAAAATGCCCCTTATTTTTATTGGGTAGCAAACTCAAAATCTCACATTAGAAATTCAAATAAATCATATTGATATAAGTGTTCACTTAACTTCATTAGTATGAGGTCTTTTAGGATGTGCCCAAAAACAAATCTATGAGAGTTTGGCCCAAAGTGGACAATATTATATTAATGTGGAGTTAAGGTGGTGTTTGGCTGTCTTAACAAGTAGCATCAGAGCTAGGTGGTTCGAAAAGTAGACTGCGTTTGGAGATATATGTGTGTCTTGTGTCGAAAGTCTTCTTGACATGTGCTGAAGGAGACCTTTTGGGATGTGCTTAAAAATAAATCTGTGAAGACTTGACCCAAAACGGACAATATCATATTAATATAAAGTTAAGATGGTGTTTGTCGGTCATAATAATTCCTTCAACCAACAAAGCTAGGGGTTATTCATTTTTCATTTTTGACCAAATTTAATTTAAGAAAAGATTGTGTATGGGACAGTTTTCTAGTCGTCAATTGGGATTGAATAAAGTTAACCTTATTTATAATTTATTATTATTATTATTAATGGAAACCGAGTTGGGGGAAACTATTATTGCAAAAGCAATGCCCACTGCCACTGAATTGGGACAAAAATCACTATATATACAAATGTTTATGTCATCCACTTGAAGGACTGAGTGTCGGGTACACACGTTTTTCTTTTTGCTGTTTAATTTTTCCGTATTAATTTTGAATTTTAACTAATTTAAAATTGAATCGTAATAGACTTTTTTTTTTTTTTTTTTAAGAAAAATCTTTTTTAACACTTTATTTTTTTATATACAAAATTCAAATTTTAGATTTTATATAAAAGAAATTAAATTATTTTTATTTTTATTTTTTTTTTTTTTGATGACGTGGGAACCCGCAGCCGCTACCCTTCGGGTGCGCACTGGGTAAACCCCCGGACTGAA
>JAXGGT010000002.1:3630940-3642452 GCA_035583425.1 Marsdenia floribunda
CCAGTCGGATAAACCACACTGGGCAAACCCTGTGTGACAGGCTCGACCGAGAAGGCGTAGGCAGGATTCGAACCAGGAAATTATTTTTATTTGAACTAAAAGATTGTTGATGAGTACATATATTTTACCTGGCACTTTAATGTAGGAAAGTGGGGCCCACTTCGTATGTAATTTTAGATGAGGGACCCGCACAATGACGAAGCACACCCACTCCATTGCCGCTCATCCCGCAAGCAGAGACTCAAAAAGGAAGAAAAGAAAGAAAGAAAGAGGTTTGTATTCAAAATATGGGTTCCATTCAGAATTAGACACGTGTACAAGTTAACCATTGCGCGCACTAGTATTTCCGATAACGTTATCTTCCACTGATTGGGTTATCATGACACGTGGCTTTCTCAAGTCAGATCTGCTCTCAGAAATATATAATTAACCAACTAATTAATTAATTAATTAATCACGCTCTCAAATTATGCAACTGCTATTGGTCATTTTTTAAGATATATATATATATATATATATATATTTTCTAATTTTAAATATTTAGACTATTAAAATTTTATTTAATTATTATTAAGTTAAGTATATTATTAATCATTCTTATCAATTTATAAATATATATTTTTAATTTTCATTTTTAAAAAGTGCAATTTATTAATTTATTATTAGGTAAATAATTTATTTCACTTTACTTGATAAGCCGTGGATCTTTCTTGAAAAGGCTAAGGGTTTGTCGACAGGAATGGGGATTGGATTAGTACATTCCAAAAGTTCTTTTTAATATATATTTTGTTTTTAATGAGGTAATGACTTATTAAAAGAGACAAATTTTAAAAATAAGTTTGAAATAATAATAAATTCTGAAATTACAGAACAAATAAAAAATATACTTATACTGGAGTTTAAATTAAACCCCAAAAAAACAAAAAAAATAGTTGACTTAAACGAATAAAAGATTTTCTATTATATTAATTAGTGTAGTCTATTATATTACACAAGACAAATTTATCTAATTTAATTAATTAAAAAGTGCAACAAATTTTAAGATTTGATTAATTTATTATATTTATTAAAAAATTAAATAAATAAATAATTTGTTATCAAGAGAAATGTTTGACCAGAATTGGACCAAACAGGTACGGTGTGCAGGGTTAGGGAAGATGCGAGGGACCCACATCTTGCAAATTAAAGAAAAAAGGTCCTTCCTTCCATGGTCTCTGATAGCCACAAAAACCAGTTTTCTTTTATTAATATTTTTTTTTAAGAGGAAAAAAAGAAAAAACAAAGGAAAATTTGTTGGTTACGTCTTCTAACTATTTTAATTAATTAACTTAAATTTACAATTTTTTTTTTAATTTGTTAAATCTTACATTTTGTTAAGTCCTTTTGGCTAAAAATTTAAATTTTTTTTATCAAAATTCATCACATACCGATCACGTAATGATTTTTGAAAGGTAAAATCATCCCCATATCTTTGTTTGTTCTCTTATTAGGTCAAGTTGATAGTTACATCCTTGGCAAAGGAATACAAAAATATTTAATAAGAATACAAAATTTCTAGTAAAATAATCCAGAAAATAGTATGAGGATAATTTTGTCCTTAAAAAATTGTCACGTACTCTGAGGTGATGAATTTTGGTCGAAAAACTTAAAATTTTTGATAAAAAAGACTTAACAGTTTATTCATAAAACGATGTAAAATTTAACAGGTTGAAAAAAAAGATTATGAATTTAAATTAATTACGAAAATAGTTAAAGGATTGAACTGGTGAATTTTTCAAAAACAAAAAAAAAAAAAAAAAAAAAAAATGGAAACAAAAAGGAAAAATGTAGAAACGTTAGCGAGAGTAACTATGAATATGAGTCACTCAATTTCCAATATTGCAGATGAAGGAGCAGATGGGAACAAAAGAATGTGAGCGAGTGAGTATAAAAATGTCATAACTGAAAAATTAATATAAGCAGAAACAAAACCACGGAGGAGGAGTTTGTTCTTGTTTCTTGTTCTTGAGAAGAAGAAAAAGAAGAAGAATTCTGGAAACCCGTAGAGAGAGATTGATGGTTGTGTAAGATTGTGGAAAGAGTGGGGTTTGTCTTCCATTGATATTGTTGATACCTTAAGAACTGGTTCAACTTAATGAGAGGGTTTTTTTTTTCTCAAGGGTTAAGCCCAGTTATCAGGTTTGATGTTCTTTTCTTCTTTTGGGATATTCAATTGTACTGTATTTTCCTTTTTAATTTTCTACTGTTGCTTTCCATATCTCATTATCTTTGCTTTGGTGATATAATAATATTTAAGATTCACTTCTTGCCTTTTGAAGATAGCTTCTACGTGTATGGACGGTTGAAAGTGAGATTATTATAATCTAGTTGACTATAAATGGAAACCACCTTCCCATTATTCAGTGAAGTGGTGTGATAAGCATTAATCGTAAACCTTTTTTTTTTTTTTTTTCTATCCCCCTCCAATTATCTGAAACAGTTTCTTTTGTTTTTTTTCCCCCTAAAGCTAGCCTGTGTTGTGCTGATGATTTTATATTGAGGGTATTGTGAAGTTTTTTGTTGCTATATAGATACAGCTGAGTTGGAGGTCGATTCTCGACTTACTTTGGATTTTTGGTATCCTGCAGAGAACCTAGAAACTGCTTGCTGTTGCTACTTTAAGTTGCTCAAAGGGGGTAGCTCGGGTTTGGTTTGCAAGAATTTTTTAGTCTGTGAAAGGCAAAGTGCGAATTTTTTAAACATTGATAAACATAAGTGGGATTTTTTTATCTACTAATATATTTAGTCGAGGGAAGAAGCGTACAGAAAGAAAGACAAAATCTTGACATAGCCTTCCCCAGAAGTACCAGCATGTCTGTTGCCTTGCTATGGGTTGTTTCACCTAGTTCTGAGGTCACGAGCACCATTGCATTCTTGGAACCCCTCCGAGAGGGTAACAGATTTTTAGATTCATCTAGACTCATCACTAGGGATAAAAATGTGTTGTGCAATGGCAGACTCAGGAAGGCTAGGAAACAAAGGCAAAATTCAAGTTATCTTCATGATGATTCACACTTGGGAGGGTCTAGATTAGAGAAGCTGGGCAAATTCTCTGTGTTTTCTAGTATTGTGGCTACCCCAGCTGGAGAAATGACTATGTCCTCAGAGCAAAAGGTTTATGATGTTGTGTTAAAGCAAGCGGCCTTGGTTAATCGGCAGTTGGGATCTAAAGAGAATTTGGAGCTAAAGCCCGATGTGGTTCTTCCAGGTAATCTCGGTCTGTTGAGTGAAGCTTACGATCGCTGTGGTGAAGTATGTGCAGAATATGCCAAGACTTTTTACTTGGGTTAGCCCTCTTTTTTCTATTCTTTAGTTACCAAAGTGAGTTGAGTTTTTAATTGCTATATGCTGATTTATCTTCTTGACCAAAGAAGATCATTTCAAACCTTTTTTTTTTTTGACAATCCTTCTCAGGTACTATGCTAATGACACCAGAGAGACGGAGAGCTATTTGGGCAATATACGGTAAGGATGCATTTTATGCTTTGATTGATAAAATATGTAATGACCAAAAAAACAAATCAATGCAGCAAGAGTAAAGCAAGTTTTGGACACGGTTTCTTTCTAAATCATTTGGAAATCAATCTATATTTGAATCAGAATGTTGATCTTTGTGCTATTAGTGTTAAACATGGCCCTTAGTTCAGGGGAGATTGAATTTTCTGTGCAGAACGATAAGTGTAATTCTTTTGTCTCCATATGATTCAGTTTTGCTTCTATGGTAACATGAAAGTATTTTCTGATACTTTGTACTCTTTATCAGGTGCAAAGAGAACTACATATTCTTATTGGAATTGGTAATTTTGAATTTGCAATTAAATTGCACGTCGTTCTCTTCAAATAATTGTAGAGCATGGACAAGAATTGAATTTTCTACATGAGAAATCATCCAAAAGAAAATATTGCAACTGTGGTTGCCTATCTTTCCTACTTTATTTTTTTAAACCGTCTTCATGCTCTTCCAAGCTTCAATTGCTAGAAGATATTTAAACTAGATGATCCTTGTAGTTTCAGATGATCTAACATCAAAGAAATGAATGCTAATCGTAGAAGAGCTCCCACTATGATAAAAATATCTCATTCTTGAAACTCGAGGAGATTGTTTAAAAGTGGATACCACTGCTTCTATTTTTCCTCACTCCAACTTTTCCATTGTTCTTTCAATTTCTTTTGGCATGAATGGTTTTTGATAATGTAACAGTGAATGATAATGTGTAGAATTTCACTGCTAACAGCAGCGGCTAAAACATAAGCTAGGAGTTAACCAATTGGAATTTACATCACTCTATATCAAATATTGATATTGTAGTTATTTACTTTTGTTTCCTCTGGAAATATTTCTTCTATGAGCTCTAATATCTTCGATAGTCAATTTAAATCATTAAGTAATAACAAAATTAATCACATCTTGAAGCAAATCCTCAGACATTCTTTGTTATTTTCTGTTTACTAGTGTGGTGCAGGAGAACAGATGAGCTTGTTGATGGACCTAATGCCTCACATATTACTCCTAGTGCATTGGATAGGTGGGAAGCTAGACTTGAAGATGTTTTTCGAGGGCATCCTTTTGATATGCTTGATGCTGCTTTATCAGATACTGTTCGCAAATTTCCTGTAGATATTCAGGTTTGAATTATTATTCTCAAGTGTTGTTCTCACATTCAGTTCAATCTCTGGTTGAAGTGCTTTCAGTCATATCAACACTGAGGCAGTATAGACCCTCCCCTTTAACCCTCTGGTCATATTATCCTAGTCTTGGAAGTTTCCTTGTAAGGGAAAACGACTGTTTGCACATTAGTGCTCCTTCAGTTCAAAAATGCCTTTTTTTGGCCGTTCCTTCTATTATAGCATGTATCAACTTAGTTTCTGGATTCTTTTCATGTATTTTTTGCTTCTCATAGTAGGAATTAGTTAACGGAGACTGCTAACTTTTGCCTTGACCACAAATTTTCCCCTATAAATGGTTTAATTGGGAGATAGAAAAAGCTATTTCTTTTGAATTTGCTGATGTGTTTGTATGTTAAGATGGCACCCACCTATTGTTACAGATGTGACTTTTGCATCTTGTACTCTAAGTGATGTCAAAGCCTCATTAAATCTTTTATGCGTGCATGGAGTGACACATAGTTAAACCTAGATTGGAGTCAGATGCCATTAGCTTGTCCTTGATATACTGTTGTTTGACCCAAATCTCGGATACCTCTCTCTTTACCTTCTAGCTGATCTTTACAGCTTGTTTCTCTGGTTTCTTCAATTACCTCTTATGATCTTTTGTGTGCTTTTTATGCTTATTTTTGTACAATGGTTACTTCTCAGCTGACAACTGGAAGCTCTTTTGCAGCCATTCAGAGATATGATTGAGGGAATGCGCACGGACCTAAGCAAGTCCAGATATAAAAACTTTGATGAGTTATATCTCTACTGCTATTATGTTGCGGGTACTGTTGGGTTGATGAGTGTCCCTGTCATGGGCATTGCACCTGAATCAAAGGCAACCACAGAGAGCGTTTACAATGCTGCTTTGGCATTAGGGATCGCTAACCAGCTGACAAACATACTTAGGGATGTCGGGGAAGAGTAAGTCTCAAAGCTATATGGTTCTGCTGCTATGTATTCGTTTTCGTATTTGAATTGTAGAGAGCCCATTTTTTTTTTTTTCAAATAAAAAATTTTGAACTTTGAACCTTACCTCCAGTGCACGAAGAGGAAGGGTCTACCTACCTCAAGATGAATTGGCACAAGCAGGGCTTACAGATGAGGACATCTTTGCCGGACGAATTACAGATAAATGGAGGAACTTCATGAAGAAGCAAATTTGGAGGGCAAGAAAGTTCTTTGATGAGGCAGAACGCGGAGTAACAGAGCTCAGCTCAGAAAGTAGATGGCCAGTAAGAAAGTCCTTTCTCACTCAATTCAGATCACAGTTCTTTACTTGAGTAAATTTCTCCTCTTTATTATGAAATTAGAGGCAAAAAGAATGACCAAATCAGGTATTTGTTTGCTTCTTTGGTATTTGTGGTTGGAATAGAGTGTAATGAATATGTGCAGCCATTTTTTATATCCCTCTTACTGTGATCATGGTTGCTGCAGGTATGGGCATCGCTACTTCTGTACCGCCAAATACTGGATGAGATTGAGGCCAATGACTTCAACAACTTCACCAGGAGGGCTTATGTTAGCAAACCAAAGAAGCTACTTGCATTGCCCATTGCATATGCAAAAGCTCTTGTTTCTCCCTCAAGAACTTCAGTAGCAAAGGCATGATCATGAACCAACCTGATGGGCTTCAAGATTTGAAAAAAAAAAAAAGAAAAAGGGGTGGGCGTGGTGTCCTTCCTAAGACAGCAGATATTTGTACATCAAGAAAATTATTGATATTTAGTGATATCATCAGAAATAGATAGTGAATTCCACACCTCCCCTCTCTTCAACTCCAGTTCTTAACTAGCCAGAAGAAGAGTTAAAAAACAATTGTTTGCAGATTGGCCTGGAGGATACAATGAATGACTAATGAAAACTCTGATTATCAATTGCCATACACAGAAGATCATTCAAATCTTAAATCTTTAAACTTTAAACGGCATTAAGGATCTGATCTCTTTTATAATCTAAGTATTTGAGAAGGATTTATGGGAAAAACACCCAAAATTACAATGCACAATTAAAATGTGACACAAGATTTAGGACAAACAATTAAATAGAGGTACCTAATAAAAAAAAAGTTATACCAATCAAACTATTTAGCTTATTCTTGGACATCGTTGTGTCTTTTTATGACGGGAAAATTGGGAAAATAATTTGACGAAAGTTATATATTGCCATAGCCACAAATTAGAATAATTGTAAGAGATACAACTCCTTAATAAATAAATGCAACGTAATTGGTAAAATATGTATTTACTCGAAAAAAAGAAAAAATACAAATTCTATCTGATTCAATCGATATATATATATATATATATTTATCCATTTTATAATAACATTGGTTTCTTAATAAACTTGATAGAAATAAAACTTTAAATCAATACTATTGTCAAAATTCAATTTTGTTCTTTATTTGTTATGGTATCAAAACTATCCCAACTTAACCTCAAGGCATAATTGAGTTAGTAAGATACTATTCTAACTTAAATAAAGTCGCGGGATTGAAACCGCACTCACGTATACAGCCGTTTAAAAACTTAGAGTTAGAGCTTACCTCCCATAAGGAACTTATCTAACTTGAGCGGGAATTAGTCTGAATGTAAATATAACGTAGAAGATATCGTCTATAGTTAGGACTTATTCAAGACAGTTCGTGCACTAACAAAAAAAAAAAAAAAAAAAACACTACCCCAACTTTATGCTTCTTTGGTAAGTTTCAAAGTGCAAATGGTTTGTTGTCACTCAAGTGCTAACCCCTCAAATGCCCCACTAACCGATTTCTTAATATATGTATATGATTATATTTTATTACATGTATGTATATGTATAAAGAACATAAAAGACATACATGTACTAAAGGAAAGTGAATTCTCACACAACGTGGAAAATCTCCACGTGACAACCCCCAGGTTGTTATAACCTTTTTTTTTTTTTTTGTTACTGAAATGATCATTCAGAATTTCAGATTTATATCTACATATATGTATATATATATATATGTGTGTGTGTGTATACTAGGAGTTGCAGAGAGAGATTTCTATCGTTGGAAGGAAAAGAAAATTAGAGTTCCTTTCAATTTTGCTCCCAGAAAATGGCAGTGAAAGTGTATGGTCCTCTGTATGCTGGCTCTCCTCAAAGAGTTCTGGTTTGCCTCTTGGAGTTGGGAGTTGACTTTGAAGTTGTACCTGTTGACCTTTGGACTGCCGAACACAAAAAACCTCAATTTCTTCTTCGTCAGGTATGAAATCTTTGAAAAAAAATATATATATATATATTGGAAGTCCTCTATCAATTTTATTACCAAAACCTCAATTCTCTCTGTTCTGTTTTTTTTTTTTTTTTCCCCTTTGACTTAAACTCGATTGTTGCAGCCTTTTGGACAAGTCCCTGCTATCGAGGATGGTGATTTGAAGCTCTTCGGTAATGTATTAAATTTCATCCAAAATTAGACCCGAATTTATACATTTATTGGTTATGAGTATGATCAGTACAGTTGTTAATTATTCTTGAGCAGAATCAAGGGCTATAATAAGGTACTACGCAACAAAATATGCAGATCGAGGTCCAAACCTATTGGGAAACACGATTGAAGAGAAAGCCGTAGTGGATCAATGGGTGGAAGTGGAGTCACACAACTTCAACGACCTCGTCGTCTCTCTTGTTCTTCAACTCGAGGTTTTTCCCAAAATGGGGGAACGCACGGACAATGCAACGGTCGAGGACAGTGTTAAAAAGCTCGAGAATGTGCTCGACTTATACGAACGAAGGCTGTCCGAGAGCAAGTACCTCGCCGGAGACCGTTTCACCATCGCCGATTTATGTCACCTTCCCGCAATTCTGTTCCTGACGACCGATGGCGGTTTGGGACGTCTGATCACTGAGAGGAAGTGCGTTAACTCGTGGTGGAACGATATCTCAGGCCGTCCTTCGTGGAAGAAATTGATGGAGTTGATCAATAAATAAGGTCTCCACGTGAATAGTTTAATCTTGATGAGTTCCTCATGCTTTGGGCCGGATTCCAGACAATGGCATCCATTGAATTTTCTTACCTTCAACTGATGGTGAAACTGAAAACGATGATTATCAGATCTTGTTTTTATATTGCGAATAAAGCTATCTTCCCAAGAAAGAAGAAAAGCAAATTGGCACATTTAGTCCCCAAACTATTGGCAATTGGTGGTTATGGTCCCCAAACTATATTTTTGGTGAAATAGATCCCCAAATTATTCAAATTGTGTGATTAAGGTCCTTCCATCTAAATTTTCAGTAAAAACATTGTTTATCCGTTAAAAAAAAAAACCCAAGGGCATTTTGGTCTTTTCACATTCTTAGTTGAAAAAAAAAAAACTGTAAGGGAGGGAAAAAAAAATCGAAGGAAAAGGAGGGAAGTGTTCATAGCTTAGCTTCAGGGAGCTTCGAAGATGATGGAAAGCTCGAAGCTCCAACGCATGCTTCCTTCTCAGGGATTGTTTTGACCTAAATATCTTTTCTCTTCTCTTCTCTTCTGTCCTATCAATCTAAATCCTCGGTTTCTTGGTGGAAAATTTTCAGTCTGTGTAGAGGAAAGGGCGTTCATCTCAAGGAAGGAATATTAGTTTGTGTGTTGAAGGAATTTTTGTGTGAGAATTTCAGCTCCCAACCCAAAGGCTTCAAATTTGTTCTTATTTATTTATTTGGGGGTGTTTCGAGTGGTTGAGGGGGACATTCTCATTTCTCTGAGCTTTAAAATTCCTGATACACAGAGAGATTAGTCTCTGCTGGTTGTTGTGTGTCATCTTTTTGAATTTCATGCTTTTTTTTTTTTTTTGCCACTTCTCGACCCTCCAAAAAGCCGAGATCGAAAGAAGAAAGCTTTCACATACTCAAAATTCACCAGACCAACTATCAAACACAAAGAAAGCACAGTTTTGTGTCCTGAATTCTCTCTACCAATCCTTGTTTTTTTTTTTTTTTTTTCTTTTATCTTAGGATATCAAACGAAAAACCCAGTTCATAAAGTGCCCAGAACCGCAATTCTGATCCCGATTTTTTAAAAATATTTCTATGCATCACTTGTTAAAAGAAAAAAAGACCAAAACTTAATTTGATACAGGAACTTAAGGCCTTGTCTTCTCTTCTTCTGGGGATGTAAAAATTCTCAAAACTTTGTTTTTCAGGGAGAATCTTTTGGGAGGTGAGGGTGAGGGAGAGGGAGGGAGAAGATGCAAGACCCAACATTATATTCGCAGATCAAAACTCAATTCCCAGAATAAGAACATTTGAAATGCCCAGGATGCGACTCTTCCAATATGAAGTTCTGCTATTACAACAACTACAACCTCTCTCATCTTCGCCACTTCTGCAAAAGTTGCAAAAGATATTGGACCAAAGGCGGTGCTCTTAGGAACATCCCCGTTGGAGCTCTTTCAAAGCTTCGAGCTTTCGATCATCTTCGAAGCTCCCTGAAGCTATGAACACTTCCCTCCTTTTCTTTCGGTTTTTTTTCCCTCCCTTACACTTTTTTTATTTTTTAACTAAGAATGTGAAAAGACCAAAATGCCTTTAGTTTTTTTTTTTTTTTTAACGGATGAACAGTGTTTTAACTTAAAATTTGGATGGAAAGACCTTAATTACACAATTTGAATAGTTTAGGGATCTATTTCACCAAAAATATAGTTTGGGGACCTTAACCACCAATTACCAATAGTTTAAGGACTAAATGTGCCAATTTGCCAAAGAAGAAATAAAGCCTAATCTAATTGAGGCCTAATTATGGCCCATAAAAGACTCTAAAAAACGGACCCACTCCGTTAACAATCCATTAGAAGAATGGGCCATCGAGGCCTTAACGTTTTCCGTCAGGATTACGTAAAATGATTAGCATCCAGTCCACTACAGTACTTATAAATATGCATCCATAATGTTAACTTGGACTCTCGGGGTAAGGCCTCCATCAAGTTATACACTTATTATTATGAATGTCATCTAAAAATCAAGGTAAAGTATTTTTTCTAAGAGAAAAAAAATTAAATTCTATAAATACAATTCGATTAGAATTTGAATTTTTGAAATAGTAGTTTCAGATACTGATCTTGATTTATTGAGTGAGAGGTTCTAGATTCGACTTATCTTGAAGATGACTTTTCCAAAATTTCTCTTTAATTTGTAGAAGATATTAATTTTATTTTATTTTATTTTTAAAAGTCAAATGAGTTGTTGTTTTATTATTAATAAATAATAAGTAGAAGTTTTCCCACAAAATAACAAGCTATAATGATGGATGGGAAAAATAAGATTGGAAGTTTCGTGTTTGATAATTCATACTCCCTTTGAAAGTCTGGAAAATCACTCCGTATGCGTTATAATAAATAGCAGAGAAAATGAGTATTCACCCTATGTATTAAACAATGCATTTCTACGTTACTTATAATTATTTAATTAATTATACTACAAAATTTCTTTGAATATTTATATATATGGAGCCAAAAAAAAAAAAAAATATATATATATATATATAGTTCCCATTTATTGACTCAATGAAAATGAGTCCTTTCACATAGATCATGTTGTTTTTATTTAATAATTCATGTGTATCACAATATCTATATCTAATAAGACAATATTATAAATTTAAATATATTTTGAGAAAGTTGACAATAAGACTCCGAGTAATTTCATACTAGCACTTTTGGTATTTAAAAATAAAAATGTTATTATCTGTTATAAATCCCACAAATATTTGAATGAATGTCCATTGAACTTCTCTTAATTCTCATGTCTTTTGAGTTTCTAAAACCCTCATGTAATTAGTTTATATAACCCCATATTTATGTATAAAATAATGGGGAGT
>JAXGGT010000002.1:3650439-3664207 GCA_035583425.1 Marsdenia floribunda
ATTTTATATTTTTAAATATTTAGGACCAAGTTAAATAAACGTAAATATTTATAGGACTAAAGTCGAAAATTTTCCTTTTTTTTTTTTTTTTTTTGGGTGGACGACACAAACTGCAACACATAATGATGATATCTGTTTTTTAATTATTGCCTGCCCTTTTCATACTACTGTGGTGTTTGATTAGCCTTTCCTGTAAACTTCAAAGAAGGAGGGTATAATATATAGATGTATATATATATGGTACCATTACATTAGTTTAGCTTTATTTTAAACCGCTGCTTTTTCTTTTCCCATTTAGTACTTCTAATAATATTTCCTCCCGGAATTTATGCCTCATGACTTGTATTGTACACGATTCTTTGTTTGACAATACAGTGTCTAACCATAAATTTTAACGGATGATACTTGTTTCAATAATGGGGAAAAAAAAAAAAAAAAAATTTATTTCATTCCTTGAAACGTAGTTTTATACAAGACGCATAAAATGAGCAGGCTATCGGTTCAACTACGCACAATATTTTGACATTATTAAGAAGTGAAAAAAGTTATAAATAATAATTTATGACTAATCAATCAGCAACCAAAATAAGAGAGGAGAGAGAGATTGAACGATGAACACTTCATGGCTCGTTATACGCCCCAAAAGTACAAGAATAAAGGGGAACTGTGAAACAATTAAACTTTATTGAATGCAGAAATGGAAGCTTAAGATTGTACATCTCCTTTCTCATATCATCATATATTCTAATATATGAATATACTTATTGTCATCTCTCTCTATATATATATCTGATAACAGAAAATCTTTTACAATCACAGAGTCCAAATATCAAAACAGAAAGAATTAAAAGAAGCATGAACTACGATAAGAAAAGCCAATGCTCAAAGATTCACTGTAATATATATATATATATGAATAGTTGTAGACTTGAATCAACAAACTTCAGAAAAAAAAAAAGGATAGTTACACATAAGTTCAATTGATTGCACAAATCAGAAACCATTTACATGTTCCAATAACTAGCGGATCATCAAACGAGCTCTGCAGGGTCTAGCAGTGGGGTACATCATCCTGCATAGAATATACAGGCGTTACTCATCGGTCTTTGAAGTACACTACAAAGGTTGTAAAGTAATATATAATTACTCTTTTTTATCCCCAAATGTTCTTTTGTTCTTTTTTTTTTTTCCCCTTTTTTTTCCTTTTTTTTTTTTCCTCCTCCACAAACAGCCAAGACGGGGCCTGTTAAGGTTGCTATGGCACTAGGGCAATATTTTAATAAGAATCTACCCTGATACCAAAAGCAGTGTCCAACCATGAAGATCCAAAGCTGAGCATTACTAATAGAACATAACGATTGCATGTTCATAATCAAAGAAATATTCTATTTTTGAAGGAATGACAACCAAATAACAATAGTTAACCATGTGAACTACAAGCATATGGAGAGGCGTATCCTTGAAGGGCAGGAAATTCCCATTTCTCCATTTAAGATGTCAAAATAAGTCATCATCCCTAAAACCCACAAATGAGAGGATGCAAGAACGGAAATTGGTGTATTCAAACCATCAACAATTAATTGATTTAACATATTTACAACATCAAATATGCTCATTTCATGGTTATCTACTTTCAACATGAGAAACTAAGTGCATCACAATGATGGTATGATGGTCAACATGACTATGGCCAATTATTACACCAGAAACAACATGAGAAAGAATTACATCTCACATTGAAGGAGCATATGACAACACTCATGTACAGCATGATGAAGCACGGGATCCTTCTGCTTGTCGATCAACGAGAACCATCCCTGCTGGTGGTTGAGTAGGTTGAGCTCTAGGTAATCTTTTGGCTGCATGCCCCAAAATCAAATCAATTTACATGAATATTAGTGTGTACAAAAACATCAGCTTATATTTAGACATGCAATAAGAGGTAACAAACTAATACTAAAATACATGGTATGCTCGATCAGGCTTACTAATATGCAACAAATCAAGTTGTCAACAGTTTCCACCAAACACCTGTTCAAGATCGCGCAGTCTTGCTTGGCTTAATCTAAACCATATAGTCCCTCATTCTTTCACAGCCAGCATTGTCAAGAAATACTTGAAAAAATAATTGTAGGACCTCAGAGCCTCCCTAGTTTTATTGATTGTACAAACATCACAATGACAACCTCTACACTGGAAGGCAAACAAGCAGCAAGAAACAGAACATCATAAAAGCAAGTTCTCCAGTGAAATCCCTTTCTCCAGCTGACTGGACAGGAAAGAGAAAAATATTGAAAGCAGTGTTACGCAAAATATCTTTTCAATCCTCCTTTTGTTGGGTGATAAATGTTTTTCCTTCCTTAATCTATTTTTTATTTCAAAAATTGGTCCTTCCAACCAAAATTGGCCAAAATTCGGTCATTTTGCCGACATAACTAATAATCTAAAAAGGTATTTTGGTCATTTCATGTTGAAAAAAAAAAGGAATAGATGTATTAAATTCATTCCCATCCCTTTCCCCTCTCCTTCAATTAGAGTTTAAATATCTATTCCACTTTTAATATATCTATTCCACATTGTTTTTAAAAAATAAAATGACTAAAATATCCTTTTAATTTAATAGGTACGTCAGTAAAATGGCCAGATTTTGACCAATTTTGGTCAGAATGACCAATTTGAATTTGAAAAATTAAAAATAGATAAAGGATCAATTTGTATGAAATTAAAGTTTTAGGACCAACCTGAGGAAACATAAATAGTTAAAGGACCGAACCAAAAAATTTTCCGTTATAATTATGCATTAAGTAAGATATTTTCTATTATAGACAATTACCTAATTTAGTTAATCTAACTAGGGTTAAGTTTGTTATCCTTTGAAGCCTATTCAAGTGGCTAATGAAAGGGAAGTAAAAAAAAAAAACAAAGCAAACTTAATTCTCTAACTCGTCTATTCTTCTTGAGCTCCTAGGTGAGTGCACCCTTTAGATTAAGCTAATTATAGGTTCTTCATGAAGAGGAAAGAATAACAAGAACAAATATATCCAAGAGGAAGGCCAACTTCTAGTCAATTGTCCTTTGACATGATTCATACGTAGGGCTCATAACAATCTGATATCAGAGCCAAACATCATGGGTGACCTATCAAAACGTGAAAAGAAATTGGATTTCTATATTAAGCAAACAAAAAACAGGATGCAACAACATGAGGCAGCTCAAAAGGAAATCAAGGGAATGTTGCAAGTAATGGCACGGCGATTGTCTACAAGAAAAAGGGTAACCACTGAATCAACACTCAGATCAAGACATGGTTTAGCTAGCCCTTACCTAGACCCGAAAGGGCATAAGAAACTTAAACAAGAAACTGCCATGGTACCCAAATATGCCATGATGGAGTTTTCCCTTTATCATGGACTTGAAAACCCGTTAGGTTAGCTCAACCTTTGTCACCAGTTCTTCAATAGTCAAGATAGTATTGCTCAAAAAGGTGGGATTTCATATGGAGGAGGAAAGGCCCAACTAGGGGCAAATAAGCTAAAACAAGAAGAACCAAGGCTATCCTAGGATGTGTTCAATACCTATTTGTGGCCTATGTTTTGAACCTCTCTTCGAAGCCATACATGTGTGTGTGTGTGTGTGGGGGGGGGGGGGGGTGTTGGCCAATTGTAGTCAAAAAAGGACCAGTTGAAGATTATTTGAATAGATTTCAATCACTACTCTAACATACTGGCCCACAGCAGTCTAACCAACAAGTACATCTATATACACTATGGCTAATTGAACCTTTAAGAGTTGATGTTGAACTCCAACCCCTATAATTTATTTAGAGCCACAAGCCTAGATAAAGCCTTTGACCAATAACAACAATGGTTCCTGGGAGGAAAATCTCAAGCCCTAATTCCCCAAAATGGGACCTCCAAGATGTAGGTGCGGGAGGGTTAGCAATAGCATCTACTCAGCCTAAATAACAAAAAACCCCAACGTTAAGTATCTGAACGTCAAGCAGTCATGAGATGGCAGAAAGGCATACACGAGGGCTTTGTTACAATTGTGATGAGGCTTATACTGTGGGCCACCAATGCAAGCCTTTTTGTGCTTGAGCCTGGGGATTGGATAACTCTAGAAGAAGCAAATGCGTCTTCTCACAAATTGACAAGAGCACTCAGTGGGAAAAAGACTTTGCCAATAGAGTTACTCAATGCTGCTTATCCTGATTTTGAGCTTCAAGACAGGCTCATTTATTGAGTAAATGTTAGGGATCCATAATAGGAACTTCCAAAAAAAATTCTTGAAGTTTTAGGAAATTCCTATATTATCATTTATTTATATGCTGTTTAGATTCATACCTAATTATGAGTTCTATTTAAGCTTAATGCTTCTATATGAGAGACGGTTACCTAATAAGTTAATCTAACTCAGATTTGGGTTTATTATCTTTGAAGTCTATTAGTAATCACAAGTTCCTCACGAAGAAAAGTAATAATAAGAAGAAAAAAATGCAACTGTTCTACAACATAATCCATTAGTAGGACTCTCAACAATTACATACAAGTCAATCCCTAATGCTTAAATAGTTAGACAATGGTATCTATATCGATAATGCTTTATAGTTATACCATACAAATCTCAACACATGAAATAGAAACATGAGCTTATTTCCCAATACACAAGTATTGCTCCAGCCGATGTTCTCAATGTCAAATTGAGATATAACTAATAGTCTAGTCCATTTTGACAATTTCTTTTGAAACTTTTCCTACTTATTCAAAAAGACAATTTTCAAATGTGTTAAATTATATTTTAAACATTTAACTATAAAACTTTAAGTTCAAATTAAAAATACATATATTCTCATCTTCCACCAAAATTTAAATGCGATTTATTTGCAAAAAATAAATAAATATATAAATCTCATTATATGTAGTATGAATGTTAGAAGGAAAGGGACTGGAAGATAAGGAGCAGAGAAGGCATAGTGGAAAAGATGAGATATCTCAACCCAAAATCTAAGCATCAAGGAACAGCACTCCCTTACTGGAACAAGCTGTTTGGACAATCAAATGATTGGTAGCCACTTCCATTCAAAACTCTATTTTTTAAACTCCATAAATAAAACTCATAGCACACGCATTCCATAAAAATCAATAGCTATATCATATTAAAGAAAAAAAAATGGACTGGTAGTATCTGAAACTGGAGAAACCAAGACACTCCTGGATGGTTGTATTAAGAAAGAAGAGAAAAAAATGTATTTTCCTGTGCATGAGGAGAAAGTTGGCAATATATATAAAAACTTATGCCAATAAGAAAGAGTTATGGTGCATAACTGGCATTAAATTTACACTTCAAGAGAAAATAAAGAAATTTATGCATATTAGAAGGAAAGAGAAGATAAAGAAATTTATTAAAGATCAAACCTAATCAAGAAATTTATTAAAGACAAAGGAAAGAGAAGATAAAGTACAAACCTATTTCATAGAATATGTCATTAACATTTGCAGCAGTTTTAGCAGAGGTTTCCATGAAAAACAGACCATTTTCCTCTGCATATGTGCGTGCCTCCTGCCAGGGTTTACACAGATAGAAGTTAATAGACTTACACACATATCAAACACATGCCTACAAGCAACTTTTTAATAAACCAAGCACAAAGTAGGAGAAGAAAAGGGAAACACCAAAACCCAAGCCAGCCTCCGGGTGCATGAGACCTGAGCTAGTTCTGGTGTTATCTAAGCAGCAAATTCATTGACCAATGAATAAGCAAGATAAATAAAACTTGACGGGTAGAAACAAAAGAAATCTGAAATAATTAATTAAATAATAAACAAACTGCAAAAGATACGCACTTCTGGAGTCACTTTCCTCCTATCCTCCAGATCAGCTTTATTTCCAGCAAGGGCCATAACCATGTTTGGATTACCTATGAAAACCACAAAATCACAATATAAGAGAAGAAGTGATGAATAACATTGAAGTAGAAGACCTTGATCAGTCTTTCAAGTTTCACTTACACTGATCAAAACAAAACGCCACCAAGAAAAAACGAAATGCATATACATTTTTTTTCCGAGTTGCCTTGTTGTATAAAAATAATAATAATAAGATAAAATTGACAGTATATAAAGTATGCACCTTGTTTTTGAAGTTCTTGCACCCACTTCTTAGCTCTCATAAATGAATCCTATTTCATCACGATTAAAGAAACCAGAAAAAAAAAAAAAAGAGATACCATTAGCCCATATATGTTGAGGCATGCTTGCATACGAAATTGATACTGAATAAAGCAATCATCATTATCCAAAACGTATCCACTAAAACAGACTCCCGATCATTATGAACACCTTATTCAAACAAGAGCCAATATTACTGTGTTAAACGAAACAAGAGAAAATGAAACAATTTTAACATGCATCTCCATATTACAAATAAATTTTCAGATTCCAAATTAGCAATAGCTGAATGATAAAACCCAGTCACACGGCAGCCTGACAAACATATTCCTAACAAGCTTCCCCCCCCCAAAAAAAAAAAAAAAAAAAAAGGTCATACCTTGAGCTAAGATGTGAAAATAGCACTATCGAACTCTGATGTCTATAACGACCACTAAAAACAGGCACATTCAAGCCATTCCCATAAGGGAAACTAATAGAATCCAATAGCAACCCCCCATGTCCATAAAAACAACCGATGCAGGTAGACATATCCGAATGCTATCATAATTGCAAATACTTGCAGGTATAAAAAAAGAGAGATGATATTAGTAACAATACCGTGCTGGTGATATCGTAGACAATGATAGCAGCAGCGGCGCCTCTATAGTACATAGGAGCCAAGCTATGGTACCGCTCTTGGCCGGCCGTATCCCAGATCTCAAACTTCACCGTCGAATTATTAACCGATACCGTCTGAGAGAAGAACGCAGCTCCGATCGTCGATTCCTAAAAATCGAACAAAACGGTCAAATTCATCAAACCCTAGATGTTTACTTGAACCCCCCCCCCCCCAAAAAAAAAAATATTAATAAAAAAAAATCGATCAACAAAAGCAAGTCCGTACTTGAAATTCCAAAAATTGACCCTTGACGAAACGTAAAACCAAACTGGATTTACCAGCTCCCATGTCCCCTAACAAAACCTGCAGGGAAAAAATCGAATTTGTTTTATTAAAATTACAAATTAAAAATTTAAAAATTTAAAAAAATTTAAAAAAATTAAAAAAAAAAAAAAAAAAACCGGAATCGGAATGGAATCGGATGAAGAATTACGAGTTTGGCGTTAAGATTATTGTAACCGGTGGAAGCCATGGGAAGTGATGATGATATCGTACGGTGAAATTACAGAGAAAATTTGCAAAAGGAGGCGTTGGGGGAGGATGAATTGATGGAATTAGGTACGGCGTAGGAGTGTGCTTCACGGGGGAAGAAAGAGAGAGAGATCAGCAAGCCGTATATTAGACGAAGGCAGCTAAAGCCTTTTTTAGAGAGAGAGAGAGGAGTGCGTGCTGAGTTGGGTTTTTCTAAGGTCTGTTTTCTTTTATTTTGGGTGTTTGGTTTGGTCGTCGTCGGGCATGACTTACGCTGGAAGGTTGCTGATGTGACCTACCGACAGCTGGCAGTTCTATTGGGGGTGTCCATAGGATGCGCAGTAGTATATATTTTCATTTTCCAGGTCCCTTACTGACCAGAGAAAGTCTTTTTTTTTCTTTTCTTTTTTTTCTGTTTTCTATCTTTCAAATTGATATTTTATGTAATGATGAAGGTTATAAATACTTTAAATTTTGTGAATTTTAAAAAAATTATATTAATAAAATAAAAATATATTAAGGATACGAGATAATATTTTTAATTTTATATTTATAAATAAATAATCTTTAATTTTAATAAATAGAAATATTTATAATTTTTGTTATTGTCATAAAAATAATAATAATAAAACGTTGTATCCTTTTAAGTTTTTTTTGGTAATTTTATATTTTTATCAACTAATTGGATATGAATTTATAGAGATTATCTCCAAAAATTATAAAAAATAACTAATATTTAATAAAAAATCAATTTAAGACTTCCACAAGGCCTGTAAAGAGACCTGGCTAGTGACTACCACCTTGTTGACATCCTTTTTACTCTTTAGGGCAGAAGTAGTTGTAGAATTTCAGCCCAAATCAAATTACGGACTTACTATTTAGAAGGTTCCGCTGAAAACATCACCGGAGAAAAGCGAATTGATCTTAAACAGGTTATCCAAGCCAATTTTGATTCCTTCTTCCGTCATTTCAGAACTTTTCACTAGGAAACAACACACACACGTTTTTTTTTTTTTTTTTTTTTTTTTTTTTTTTTTTTTTTTTTGTGGTCTTTTTCAGTACTGTTACAGATTTTCAAATATAATTTTTTTGATACAGAAGAAAATTTTAAAAAATTATGAATTCAAATTAAAAACGAAAAAAAAAAATTCTTAAAATTATTTATGTTCACTATTCATATTAATAATCATGAAATTGATAAGACAAATATATTTTTTTTTATAAAATAATAAAGGATTAATGAAACAGACATAATAAAATAACATTAATGAAATATATGTGTGATCATTTCATGGCGGGTGCGCCGACCACAATATATATTTATATCCGTAAGGAAGTAGTACTACCGTAAAATGATAAAACATGCTGGTATAGCCGACACTGACCCTGCGAATAATGTAGCGCAACTTTACTCGCCTGTCACAAGGTAAGTCTACATAATCCATCCCCATGTCTCCTAAGTCCTAATACTAGTGCTATTAAGAACCATTCAAACAATTAGACGACCAAATTCTGTAGTAGAGTTACCCCCAACCTAAAAAAAGCCAACAAAAAATGTTGTTATAAGCCAAGCAATGTTCAGATTGACAGTTTGAAAGTCACATAGTACAGAAAATAACTCTCACGGAGTGCAATTCAAACTAGATCAGTATGTCACCGTGATTTGAAAACTGAAACTGGGAATAATTCCTCTTCGGAACCTATTACCAGAAATAACTACTACTACTAATGCATTATCACATTCTAGATATCCGGAGGGGAACTTGAGCCTCCAATATCTCTTCTCTACAAGCAACCAGCTGGATTTTGTTCAAGCTTCCAAGACTCTCCATAAGATGTTTACGACAATCATCTGCAGCCATAAGTCCAGCCGAGTATGCACCATGTACAGATCCTTGATGATCCACGCTAACAGCCTCACCACCAAAGAATAGATTGCCAACAGGAGCTCGAAGTTTGTCATATATATCAGAAGGATTTCCAACCACATCATACGAATAACATCCAAGGGAATCCCGATCTGTTCCCCAGCGTGATACCAGATACTGAACCTGTACGCAATACCAAATAAAACATTAATAATTACTATAATTCATTGCCATCCTTATCTGCCACATCCCTCATGGTTAACAGCTGAGGAATGCAGAAACTTACAGGTTTTGTTGCTTCAGGAAACATTTTCCTTAGTTGCAACATTACAAAGTTCACAGCAGCTTCATCTGACAGCTTCTCAAGGTCATAAGCAAACCTTCCGGCAGCCATATAAACAAGTACAGGATGCCCGCTGGCTTTATGGAGATTCAGAAAATAACCACAGGCATAAGATGTGGGAGCCACAACACCTAATAGCTCCACATTTGGCCAGAATACTTTGTCAAATAATAATGCAATTTTGTTTTCATTGCCTACACCAAGATCTGCTATAGCAGAAAGTTTCCAATCAGGTAACTTGGGCTGAAACTCAATCAAGTTGGCCTTGAGAATCCCCAGGGGTACAGTTACAATGGCAGCATCAGCTACAAAACACCTCCCATCTTCAACTGTGACCATCACCTTATTATACCCATTAGTAATCTTCTTAACCCTGATGATTGAATAAAAAAAGGGTCAGAATCCTTCATAATCATTTTATACAAATTTCCAGGGAGGAATATTTCTAGTTAAAATCTCAACTACCAAGCTCCTCAAACATGTAACACTGACAAGTCTTAAAATAGCTACATAATGTAAAATAATACTTAACGGAGGAGAAAGCGTTTTGAATTAAAAAAAATTAATGTGACAATATGTGCATGAACCTCATGATTTATCAATTACACTGAAATCACACAAGCATTTGATACTGACTAGCCTTGAAATGCTAAATGGTGCTCAAGCTGAAAAGGACGTTAGACTGAAATTTTAATGCAAAAATCTATATTCAAGAAGTTCATAAATCCTCTTCTTCTCACAGAAGAGAGGGTAAAAAGAAGAAAAAGGAGGGGAGGAAAAAAAAAAAAAAAAAAAGAGAAAAACATAGTAGCTGAGAGCAGCCATGCAGGGTCACCCCAGTGCCATAAAAAGCTAAATGATAGGAATTTATAAATAGATATGAATAAGTAAACACACCTGTGATTTAAACGGATATCAAGATCTTTTGCCAAAGCTTTTACTATAGGGTAGTAACCTTGCACCATGAGGCCATGACCACCAGAAAGGACCTGCTCCTGTAGGAGGAATTACAAAGATCCATTTAAGAACTTGCATTCAATTTGAAAGATCATTCTATAGGCTTTTTAATCAACTCAATCACATTTATTTTAAGTAATATGTCAAAATACACTGAGAAATAATTACAGACACTAATTCCGCACAGATTTCTAAAACTAAAGCAAAAATAGAATAACTTTACATTAGATTAATAAGCATGACTAGAGAACTTATCCAAGTGTACTTTACCTGATCCCAACTTCTCAGAGATATCATGTCTGCATCTGCAGCAAACCAGGCCTCCATTCTACAAATGTACCATTGCAAGACTTCACGAGCTATCCCTTCTTGCCTACAAGCATAAAACGATTTTACAAGTTAATAATAGTTTTTGATTTTCAGAATACAGGAAATGGAATAACTCAATTGACTTTTTATTTTACCTGAGTTCAGGGTGCCTAACTAGCACGATAGATATTGCTTGTGAAACAGACATGTCGTTACTGTGTTCATTCCTAACTTTGTCCGTCTGTACAAGAAAGATACTGTCTTTATTCACAATTGCACCTGGTGATGACATCCATAAACATATACACGATGGATTTCATTTAAGGTAAATCATACCTCTTTGAGGATCGTCTTGAATATTTCTCCAACTTCAATAACAATCTGTTGAGGAACTTGATGGCCATCTATGTCAAAGAGTGCAAAGCTGGACAATATAATAAAGACAAACGATCAGAAAATATTCAGAGATTTTTATTTAAAAAAATTTAAAAAGAAGGGCGAACTCTTTGAAACAAACCTAATACACTAACAGAAACTCCCTAGGTTAAGCTAGTTTCCAACATTCAACTTAAGCCCAAGAAACTCCTAAATAAGTGCATAGAAATCCAACATATACCTTTCCAGATCATGATCATATAGCACTGAATTATCACCACTAGTCCGATACAGAGTAAGCCCCGAACTTCGTATCAGAGGAGCCAAAGGGTTCTCATTGCATACACCATGCAGCCTGAGGATTGCCCAAAATAAATTCATAAAATAATAAGCTGAAATAATGTTTGTCATCAAGCAAAAAATAACTAATGAAGAAGAAACAGTAGACAGTTAACTAAGATCAAGCTGGGTTTGATGATTTTTCATCCAAATCAAACTTCAAACCGGATGGAAATATCATAGGACATACAAGAGAGCAATGAATAATAGCACTTCTTTCTGGATGAAGGATAAATATCATCACACAACAGATTCGCACACAAATTTACCATGATGCTCCCATGTCAACTGGACAACCAAATGAATAATCGGTGTGGATCCGTCCACCGATTCTGTCACGGGACTCTAGCAAAACCACCTGAATAAAGGCAGAGAACTCAACTCAGCAAGGGGAAACAAGAAATGGAAAACTCCATATCCCAAAATTATAGGAGTTAAAATAAAAAGACTGTAAACGACAGGACAACCTTGAAAGATGCATTCTGTAAAGCTCGGGCAGCAGCAACCCCAGAAATACCTCCACCAATCACAATAACAGAGGGGCAAGGACTGTGCCTCCTATCAATTCTTGAGGGAAAAGTACCTGAACATGAATGTGGACAGATCAGAGAGTGCATAAAAGACATTGGATTTTCTTTTTTTTTTTTCCCCTTATTCCTGGAAAAGCAACAAAAATATGCCAATAAAACACAGAAATAGTAAACCAAAATCTGCATATATCTCTATTGGATAATAACAAACAAGAAAACATATTATGTAGCAATTGAAGATAGTACACCTTCTAGAATCATAAAACATATATAATCTGTCCAGAAACCCATAAATTCAGCATCATGTACGGGAGCATGTTGTCCACGGCATAATTACCCTTGTCATTATCATTTTATTTATAAAATTTTACGTTGTAATCTGAAAATAAAGATATGGAATATATCTTGAACAAACTAGTACGGCATTAAATAATCAGCAACCGTTGGCACAGAACTTCAAACCCCATAATTCTACAAAACATAATAAATGTACATTTACAAATAATTTTAACCAATCAACCAAGAAAATATCTTCTAAGACATGAACTTAAAAGAAAGAAAAAAACAATATATATATATATATATATATATATGATAACAATTACCGTCGAGAAAACTGCAGGAGATGGAGTCATCATCATCTTTGAGCTCCATGAAAATCAGGTCCGTAAAACAGCGAAAAGTAGGCAAATTCAGATTTGGAAAAAAAAAAAAAAAAAGGAAGAATCCTTCTTTAGAGAGAAAAAGGTTATGAATTGGCAACAATAAAACTACCGCAAAATCAACGAGAATACAAGTCGATGATGAGGAAGAAAAGTGTGGATACGTTCTTGAAAATTTACGGGTGTATAGGAAGCAAGAAATTAGAAATTAACTGGAAAGAATGATACAGAAGGAAAAGCAAAAGGCCGGCAATGAAGCGGCTGAGACTTGACGAACACCGTAACTTATCAAACCAGCTCATAATCACAAAACCACCGGAATCGAATTCCAAATAACGTGATCAATTCTACCAAACTAACAATCGATGCAATTTGCTTCGGTTGCATAGATCGCCGCCCCTACCCCTACCTTTCTTCTTCTCCTGTCTATGAACCACCCCTTTCTCTCTGTCTCTCTCTTTTACGTACAAGCAAGAAGCCTTTCTTTTGTGTTTTTCTCGCTCTAAATCTCTCCTATGAGATTGTTAATAAGGTGGGGGCTGAGCCTGTGATGTCTTAAAGAAGAAGAGGAAGAGGTTGTATTTATAAAAATAAATAATAGGGGCAAAAGGTAAAAGGGCATGGTGGTGGGGCCCATAATTATTGTTGTATGAGTGGCTACGTAGCTGGAATTGCAATTGCAGATGTGGACGAGTCATGTGGGGGAATATACAAGGATATTTCGTAGGAGGGGTGTTTTGGGAATTTCATATCTTGAATGCCCGCTTCGGATTATTATTTATTTACGATATGCCTGCCTTGGTCGGTTGGATCAATTAGGTCTGTCAACAGATTCAATTGGGTTCGAAATTACTAATTTTGTACCTAAATCTTAAAATATATTTTTGAATTCGTACTTTACTCGATACTTGTTGGGTTCAAAAAATTTATATCAATACCTAATTTTATCTGGTGTCGGGTCAGAATCGGATATACCTTACTCGAAATTTAATTTTTCTTTTAAAAAATCATTTAATTATTTTAAATTAAATATTTATATTTAAATGACTTATAATATAATTTATATTATTATAATAAGTTATAATA
>JAXGGT010000002.1:3664307-3695450 GCA_035583425.1 Marsdenia floribunda
TAACAATTGAAAATTCATACAAATTAAATTATAAATTAAAATATAATGTTTTAAAAATTATCAAAGTTGTGAAAAAAGAATATAAAGTTAAAATTGAAAAAAATTAATATAAAATAAATGATAATATATATATATATATAAATTCAATATATTCTTAGTAATTTAATTAAAAAAACCTCTTTAAAATATTTGAACACCATAATTATTATAATATATTTAATTTAATATATTTAATTTAAAAAAATTTCAGATCGGTATGTATCGGTACGGTATTTATAATTTCGTACCCCGGACCCAATTAATATTTAATTTTCGGGTACAGATAGGGTCCGGATACGGTATGGAAAAACTAGACATGTATCCGGTATTTTTATGATCGGTCCGAGTAGGATCCGGATATTTTGGACCCATTGACAGGCCCAGACCCAATGTATAATAAAATTAAACTAATTAATGGCAAAATTATCAATATTATATATATATATATATATATTTAGAAAAATTGATGATTTTTGCTTTTAATTTTTATAATTTTGGTATGATTAGTTTATATATATTTAGTGAGTCTTTAATGTATAATAAATTAGTGTATTTGATTCATCTTTTCACAAAATTTATTATTGAAATAAATTAAATTTAAAAAAAAAAAAAAAAACTAAATATATATATTTATTATATTAATATATTATAGACTTACTAAATAATAATAAATAAATAAATAAAAAGCAAATTAATCGCACCAAAGATAAAATCAAATCTATCAAATTTCCTATAGACAATATTAATATGGTAAAATTTGAGCAAAATTTAACACGGCTTCGCGGAAAATTCGGGTATGGACTGCAGATTTGTGATTCACAAGTTGCACGAAAGTTGTACGCGATGATATCATATGTCCCTATCGTGTTTGGTTTTTAGAATTGACAATAAAAAAAAATCAAAACTTTTAATATATATATACACACATGTGTTGTTATGAAATTGGGCAAGATAATAATCAAATAAAAGAAAAATAAGATGAACATACAAATTTTATATGAAAACCCTAAATGAAAAAAATCATGGGCAAAAAAAAAAAATGAAATTCACTCTGGTCAAATATTTTACAAAGAAATTCAAAAACAATAATCATCGTACAAAAACTGAAAATCATAAAATACACATACATATATATATATGTATGTATGGACCCAGTCCGTACCGTGGGGGCTTCGCTACCACCACAAACCCTCAAATTTTCTCCCAAAATAATTATTTACCACACGGGTTGTATCATGAATTTTTTGGGCCAAGCCAAATAGAATTCGGGTCACAATCTCTAACATTTGGGTTAAAATAATCAAAGTTGTTGTAAATTGAGTTTCTACATCGTTCACTTAGGAGATCTCGATTATTAAGTAGGGGTCTGATGTCCTTTACTCAAATGACGCATTTTAAACTATGAGGTGCACCTAAAATGATTTAAAGTGAACAATATCATTGAATTGTTTATAACAAAAAATCAAAATATATTCATGCTCAAAATTAAGCATCCAACCTAATTTTTATTAGTTTTTTTTAAAATTTATTTAATAAATCATTAGTATATTTAATATTTCTTTTCACAAATTTATTGTTTTTAACTATTTTTTTTAGTAAATGACCATATATAATAATATTTTCTTACTTCATATTTATATAAAATCAGAAATTTATTAGTTAACTGATTAGGTAAAAATATTAAATAAATCAATATCAATATTTAAATAATTATACAATTATATATCTATAGTACATTTTTCTCATAATAAAAATTGTATTTAAATAACTATTTATCATACAATTTGTTTCATTTAAAAAAAAAAAGTATTTTTTTCAATTCTAAATTGATAAAAAATAGTTAAAATATAATTAAAAAAAAAAATCAAAACTGTCACTTAAAAAATAGTAACAAGATTATAAAAGACACAAAAAAAAAATACAAATACAATAATGAAAAATCAGTAAAACATAAATTAAAATGAACGATTTTCCTTTTTTAGAAAATATTATAAAAATTTATATATATATATATATATATAGGTAAGTATTTATATATATACATGTAAGGGAAATTTTATATCAAATTGAATTTGTTTACTACCCACTTGACCGTCTTAGTCTTAGTCCCCACTAACTTAACCGGAAAGTGCTTCTGTCTGCTAGTGATTTAATACATTCCACCCGCGCCAATATATATATTTATTATATATAAAATTGTAGAGCTTTTTTCGAAAAGCTCATTTTTGTTCTAATAATCCTTTAATTATTTTTATTAATTTTTTAAATTTTATTGTCTTTTTCTTTATTTTTTTACTTTGTCTCTTTATCTTTCAAATTTTATCTATAATTTTATAATTTATCTAACTTTTCACTTTATCAATATATTATTTATATTAGATATATTAGTTAATTGTTGTTTGTTTTATTTTCATTTTTATTTGTATTTTATTATTTTATAATTTTCTCTTCTTTTTTTTTTCTTCTGATTTATTTTTTTTTTTCTTTTTAATGTATTCTCATTATTCTCTTTAATACTCAATTTAAAAACTTAATTCAATAACTAGATAAAGTTACAAAATAAAAAAAAAATAAAATTTTACATGTAAAATATTGTTATTAATAGTTCATGTTTATGAAAAAAAATTAATATGTCAAATATAAAAAATAAATAAAAATATTGTGTATCTTAGTTAAGAAGACTTAGCTCAATTGGTAGCAACCTTTGCTTATGATTTGAAGCATCATAAGTTCGAGATTCCTTAAATGTTAAACTGCTTCAAATTTTCAAAAAAAAAGAAAAAAGAATAGTGTATCTTAAATTTTTGTTTAAAATATTAATATATTTTAATTTTTTAGATCGATAAAAACCAAAACTTTATCTTTTTTATATATTTTTTAATACGATTATTTTTTAAAAAATTATAAATATTAACTTAAGAGCGTTAATTTTTAGATTAATTAAATGATATATATTTTAATTTTATTGGTGTTTTAGACAATATCTTAGACGATATTTTAGAATATTTTGAACCTTCATAATATAATTTTGTTTGATATATACATTTAAATTAAATTTATTTTTTTTAAAAAAAAAATTACACTTGAAATTAGAAAACTATGTATATAAGAATATTAAATTCAAATATTAATAAAAAAAATTAATTATTTATAGATAAATTAATTTTAAGATGAATTAATATAGTTATATGAAAATTTTCATAGAAAAAATTTTATAATCATAAATTATGAAACGAAAATTGGACATTTTAGTCCGCATTTTATTTTTGTTTGGAAAAATTAGTCCTTATCTTTTTTCTTTAACTCTTTTAGTCCCCAAATTAAAATTAACTGGATAAATAAATCATTTTGACCATATTTTTACCTATTTTTGAAACCAAAAGTCACTTAATTTGCATGTATACATTTTTTGAATGGGTAAAAATATTCTTATTTAATAACACACTTGTAAATTGCATGAATTTTGGCATAAAAAGAGGCAAAAATATGTCCAGAAGGACTTATTTATCTAATTAATTTTAATTTAGGGATTAAAAAGGTTAAAGAAAAAAATATAGGGATTAATTCTTCCAAACAAAAATAAAATGGGGACTAAAATATCCAATTTTCCATTATGAAATGTAAATATTTAGTATATATTTAATATACAAATACATTTTATATTGTCAAAATATATTTTAAAATATTATAGTATATAAATAAATTTTAAAGTTCTAATATAATTAGATTATGAATTAATTATTTATAAAGAAAAATAATGATGTTAATTAATCACATAAAAACACTAAAAAAAAAATATCATCTATAATTGGGACTCATTGAGGACACCTCGTACACTAAACAAAGCCTTCGAAATAGTTATCAATCACTATACTATGACAAAAAATACCAACCCTCTCTATAAGTTTTTAGGTTTTTTTCCTTTTTCTTTTCTAATTATACTACATTTTAAATTTCTTGGTCAATTTGGACCAAATTTCCTTTCTCTACATGATTGCATTTTTTAATTATTATTATTATTATTATTATTTCATTCATCTCAAAAATAATGTCAATCATTGATACGATACATTGAAAAAGTTTTCTATTTTTATCCCATAATTATTTTATTTTTTTTGAATCATATTTTATATTTTTATTTTTATAATATTAAATTCTATAATTGTTTACTTTTCGACTAATTATTTTAAATAATTTGAATGTCTAGATCAAATGCTTTTATAATTACAAGAGTTATTGTATTAAAAACGTCTTAAAAAAAATTACCCACCTACTAAACATATGACCAAAATAATTAGATTAATTTAAAAAATTAACTAAAAAGACTAAGTCAAATAATTATAAATAGTTATAAAATCTAATACTATAAAATTAAAAACATAAAATTTACTTCAAAAATTTTAAATTATTATGAAATGAAAATGAGATTTTTTTTTTTTCGTATATAAATTAAAAATTTATTAAAATACATAAAATAATTAATATATTCTCAAAAGAATATTTAAAAATTTATTAAAATTGTATTAGACAATAAATAAAATAAGAGTATTTTGAGAAAAATAACAATAAATAGTATATATATTTGTATAAAATATTGACAATATTTTTGTAATAAAACAATTAAATAAATAAATAACACACACAAACGTCTTTTTTCCTAACGAGACATTATCAAATACTATAATAAATGAAAAAAATTATCATCAAAAATAGGAAAATTTTCTATTTTGATCCTATAACTATTTTTGTTTCCTAAATATTGTC
Source organism: Marsdenia floribunda (assembly GCA_035583425.1). Classification (NCBI taxonomy): domain Eukaryota; kingdom Viridiplantae; phylum Streptophyta; class Magnoliopsida; order Gentianales; family Apocynaceae; genus Marsdenia; species Marsdenia floribunda. The sequence continues at coordinate 3,669,111 of JAXGGT010000002.1, forward strand.
TTAAATCTTAAAAAATAAGAATTTGGTCCTATAACTATTTTTGTTTTATTAACTTCATCCTTTTGATCATGTTCAGAAAATAAAAATAATTATAGGACAAAGTTCTTGATTTTTTAAGATTTAGGACCAAGTTCAAGAAATGAAAATAGTTATAAGATCAAAATAGAAAATTTTTCTAAAAAATAACACGGTAAATTTGGTCCCTTAACTTATATACTTTTTGTAATTTCATCCCTTATGTTAATAACTTTGAAAAATTTCATCATTTTGTCAATTTAAGTGAGGATCAACACAATCAATCCTTACAATTTTTTTTTTAAAAAAAAATAAAATGTACATATCCATTGAAGATTTCCATTTCTACCATTTGTTTTAACAAAATAAAATAAAATTGTAAAAATTAATTACGTTGATCGTCACTTGACAAAAGGATAAAATTACAAAAAAAATTATATAAATTAAGAGACAAAATTTACCAATTTGCCAAAATAACATTGCATTATTACAGAAGTAATGGAAAATAAGACAAAGAATAAAAATAAAAAGAATTTGGACTATTAATTAAACTTGCCTTCATCATCGTGCTTAATAAGAGATCCACTTTATTCATTTTTTTGGTCATAAGTATTTTTAACTCTTAGGCAATTGAGTGAGGAGATATGGGTGCTTATCTATTAACTAGCTTATGTGATAACATGCTATTTATATTAAGTTTAGATTTGACACAAATAGATAAATATCTTGTAAATATTATACAATGTCACAAGTTTGATATTCATTTTTAGTGCCATATGAAAATCAAAATAAGACATTCTTTTGAGCAAGAGTTTGTAGACGCAAGTGAATTTAGATTAGTAATGAGGCAAATTTATATATTTACGTACCTAACTAGCGTATGTAATCATATGCTATCTGTATAAATGTCTTGCGAATGTTATACAAAATTATAAATTCGACATTCAATTTTAGCACTATGTAAAGAATTAGAATAAGACATTTTTTCAAGTATTATGTAAAAACTAAAATGACATCTTTCTTTTGAGAAAAATTAAATTTATAAAAATAATGCGAACCGAATTCAAATTAATATTCTAATTTTCAATACCTATTCCTCAAAAAAAAAAAAGAAAAAAGAAAAAATGCTGTCCATGTCTTCGTGACCTAAATAAAGTATAAAACCTTCCTTTCTTTTCACTTCCTTTCCTTTCCTTTCCTTCTATGATTAGGGAAGCCATGTCTAATCCAAAAAGAGAAAAACAAAAAAGAACTGCTGATATACATTTTGTTCGGCTTAAATTGGACAACAGAGGCATGTTCAAGCCCTAAAGTGACCAAACAGACAAAAAAAAAACACATAATAATAATAGCCAAATAAAGAAAAAAAAAATTAACTATATACAGCCTTGAGCCTTATTAATTTTTTTTTTTTTTTTTTTCCAATTATCTTGTATTCTTTTCTGTATTACAAATTTATATAGTTTTAAAAAGATGATCAAGCTATATCTGAAATTTTTCCAAAACAGACAATCATGATTCATGATTTTCCTTAACAAAGTAAAGATTAGAAACTATGTAAGTGTCCGAAATGCGTATTTACATAACATGTTTTCCTCTCATAGTAATCTAAGGTAAAGTGGACAACCACTTTTGCTCGCCAAGATAAAAGAACAAACACAATACAAATATTAGTGCAGAGAAGGGGGATTTAAACCCCTAAAGCAAACAAAGGAGTCTGAGTGGTGAAGTTACTCCTACTGGAAGATCTACGGGGCGGTGGAGGAACGGGAGGTGGTCTGTTACTCCCAAGAAAGCCAGTCGATGGGTTCCTTCTTACACAAAGTGAAGAACAAGATCCTCTTGTTGTCGCCTTCTTTGATGAGATGAGTCGAGATGATCCATGGCGGCTCTCCAGCATTAATCCCCCATAGCTTCGACATGATTTCAGCTTCTTGTTGTAAGGGTTCTCTGGTTTTGCTAGATCTTCCAAACACCTCACGTTTGATAATGAAGTAAATGATTGCGATTTCCCATTGTAATGCTTCGACAACCCTCTCCTACCAGAAAAAAAAATTTCCATATATCAAGATGGGTTCAGACAGAAGGGTCTTTTCTCTTTCTATATGTGTATATATATGTAGTAAATTTTAATTTTGCCAAAGAACATGAGCATTAGATCGAATTAAAGATCAAATTTTTCGTGATGGGTTCGAAGAAAATCTTAAGAAAAAGGAGCAAGAAAGAATAAATTCTTACTTAAAAGGAAGTTCTTGGAGAAGAGAGGACATGTCCTGCAAAGAGCCAGCAGCAGCAGCTGTAGGAGATGAACCAGAACTAGGGGAAGAAGAAGAGTCAGTAGAGTTAACTTCTCCTTCGAACAAATCCGAGTCGTCCGAGGAAACAACACTAGAAGAAACATCGGACAAATCTGAAACACATGATTTTTTCTTACTATTATCATTATCATCATCATCATCATCAACAACAACAAGACCATGTTGTTCATCTTCCATAATCCCATTCTTGCTTTCTCGAATAATACTGTTGAAACCAGGAGCAGAAGAACAATCCATCGTCATCAACATCATTAAAGTACCCTTCAAGACCTTCAAGAAAATCCAGAACCATGCAGCAACTTTCAAACAACCAAGTATACAACAAGGAATTAAAAGAAAGAAAGAAAGAAACAACAAAACCCAGTCCAAAATTGTTTCAATGACAGAATATCTATTCTATGGCCCAAGACTCGAAACCATTTTAAAGTAATAACCTCACAAAATCTTTGGATTACTGTTGTCTAGAAGTAGAAGATATGGGAAACGGATAAGAGCAAAAGCAAGCACCATTCATGAATTTTCTTTATAATGCCCATATTTATATATATATATATATAAATCTAGGAGTGGGGATTACAAGATTCGGGGTTATCCGGTTCTCTTCCTTCCCTTCTTCTATCTCTGTCTGCCCCCGATACCCACTTCAGTCCACCTGTCCTTACTCAACTATTAATGGCGAACACCAGTAACGCCCACCGGCTTCTTGGTGCGTGATCAGGAGACAAAACACCCTTTTTAAAAAAAAAAAAAAAAAAAACTTCTACTTTATTTAAATAATATATATATATATATTTGAAGGCAGTGAGAATTTATTTTATAAAAGAAAAATTGGTCATTTTAGTCTATGCCTTAATTTTATTTGAACAAAAAAGTTTTTATTTCTTATTTGTGGATTAACAATTTTTTTTTTTTTTATTTGAACAAACGAGTCATTTTACCAATTTTTGTCTAAAAAAAACAAAAGAATATAAGAATTATAAGAAATTAAAAAATAAAATAAAATAATTATGATCATAGTATACAAAATAATAATAAATTATATAAAAATTAATATTTTTTTAAATAAAATTAATCAAAAAATTCGTTTGTTCAAACAAAAAAAGAATAGAAAATTTATATATCTAAAAACAAAAAATAAAAACTCTTTTGTCCAAACAAAATTAATACAAAAATTAAAATAACTAATTTTTTTTTTATATGAAAAGAGGAAAATTCGCCTATTTAGTCCCTGAAGTATTATATTTTCGCCCGTTAGGTCCCTTTTTTTTTTTTTTGCCTATTAGATCCTCATAATTTTTACAGGCAACCAATTTAGTCCTTCTGACCAATAATTCAGGCCACAATTGTTGCATAAATCTGAGCATCGACATTGTGTAAGACAGTTACACAATAATTTCAAGAAGACTAACAGTGGAGATGCTTTGAAAATAATGTTTTGAAGCTGAATTATTGGTCGAAAGGACCAAACTGGTTGCTTATAAAAAATTATGAGGATCTAATAGGCAGAAAAAAAAAATAAGGACTTAACAGGCGAAAATATAATATTTCAAGGACTAAATGGGCGAATTTTCCTATGAAAACATAAAATGAGGGAGTGTACACGTGTCAAGGTAGAGAGGGATAAGAAAAGTTGTAACTCAAATTCCAAGGGGGGCGAGTGAGGCAAATTTTCAGTCTGGTATCATGGGAAAACTAAGAAGAAGAGATAAGGCGATCCACTTGTAACGCAACTAAAAGTCGGTTTTTCGTGGGGCGGTCAGCTCACAGTTTTCTTTTTAATATACTCCCTGGTTTAATTTTTCTTTTCTTTTTCTTTTTCTTTTTTTTTCCCCCCCCCCCACATCCCTTTTCTTAATATATATATTTTGGAATCTAAAATTACTCCCATTATATAAAAGGAATAATTTGTGAAAAAAAAAGAAAAGAAAAAACAGGTGGAAAGAAAATATTATAATAAAACAGATATAAAATCAAAGGTAAATGACTAAATATTAATTATTATTAATTCCATCCATAATTTCTTCCGTTCATGTCGATCAAAAAGCCATCCACTTTCGACCATTTACTTTGCATAACGCTTAAACCACTCATTTTGTCACTAAATTAATTCGCTTCTTTTTTTCTTTTTTTTTTTTTTGTTCACAAAAGCAGCAAATTATGGACCCAATTTGTAGCCAAATAGAATTTGCCCTTTTCCACATGAACGGGTTCCCAAGTTTAACTTCTTCTTTAATATTTAAAAAATATATAATTTAATAATTTGTAAATTTGCATATAATTTAAATAATATTAACAGAAAATAATTTGGGATGGAGAAATAAGGAAAGAAATCTATGTAAAATAATAATAATAATAATACCAAATAATATTCCTATCTGTCTTTTAGTGCGGGATGGGCGGTGGAGCGGTTTGGTTTCATAATGAGCAAAAAAAAAAAAAAAAAAAAAAAAACCAAAAAGTCTGAGTCAGCAGTCATCACAGTGGTCAAATTCATTATCTTCTTTCTGAGTCAAATATTTTCTTATCAAACATACCCCCATACTTATCCATCCACGTAGCCTAACCCCTCCACTATCAAATTTTATCTCAATTTAATAGTTTTTTTTTTTTTTTTTTTAATATATATATAATTATTTGAAGAGAAAAAAAAAAAGTTTAAAAATAAGGATTTAATAACAAAGCCCTAGGACAAAAACGACGTTTAGATTATCAAAATTATAAGCGTGGGGAAAGTACAGAAGATGAAAGTCAAAGCCCCACTAGCAGTATTTTTTAATACATCTCACACGTAGGCTTCTTTTCTATGCATAAAACTGCAAAAGAACATATATTGTCAGAAACAGGTTATATTTAACGTTGTTTCGACTAAAACGACACCCTTATGCCAAGAAGTGCCATGAGCTGCGAAACAAACTCGGGATGTCCTGGCCATGCTGCTCCAGTAACCAGATTTCCATCTGTGAAACAGCGATCTATTGGTTCGGGATCTAACCATGTTGCACCGGACAGTACCACGTTAAGTTTCACAGCAGGGTACGCGGTACATTTCTTTCCCTGCCAACAAAGAAAATGAGGAGTTAATAATAAACATATGGTCACCATAGCCAGTCCCAACCAAGACCCCCCCTTTTTTTTTTTTTTTTTTTCCCTCAGTTTCCAAAGGTTTTAATAAACACAGATTAATAGTGTTGACAACAAGGTGGCAGCCCAATAATTGATAACTCTATTTCTTGGATAGCCTTGGAAGTCTCTTCCATGGACCCCTCCGGATTAGTCCATGAAGATATTGGATTACCAAATTTCATTAAAAAGAATATACTACAACGCATATTTCTGTTAAGGATTGATAAACAAAGACAGGAAAGCTACCTTGAGAACACCAGCAGCTGCTAAAATCTGTTGTCCATGGCAGATGGATGCTACTGGTTTTCCAGACTCCATAAAATGCTTCACCATTTTGATAACACTCTCATCCAGTGCCAAATATTCTGGAGCTCTGCCCCCGGGGATGACCAAAGCATCATAGCTCGAAGCATCAACAGATTGAAAATTATTAGTAAGAGTGAAATCATGTCCCGGCTTCTCACTATAAGTTTGGTCACCTTCAAAATCATGGATAGCTGTTGGGCACTTATCACCTGCATTCTTCTTTGGGCAAACGGCATCGACGTGGCACCCAAGAGCTTGTAAGGATTGAAAAGGAACCATCACCTCATAGTCTTCCATGTAATCCTGAATCAGGAGAGCAAAAAAGATATAGTCATGAACATCTAAAAGAGAAAAAAAAAACAAAAAAGCAAATGATAACCGACTAGTAAATTCACTTTGAAACTAAGATAAATAACAATAGTTGAGAACCTATAGCGAACACTGATTAAACATTTATTATAATCATGTTCTTGGTGTTTCCTTTGATGGCTTTAATTGATAAACAAAATACAGCACCAGTATTTGGCATAGAACAAGTACTTCAGCATCTAAAGCTCAAACTCTTTCCATATATATGAACTGTATCATATATAACTAAAGCAGTAATACCTTTTATTTGTTAATATATTAAATACATTAACAAAAGTAGAACATATTTTAATGAAAACATAAGCTATAGGCCTCTATGAATTTCCCATAGAAACAAAAAGCATCGTTTTAAACACAGAATTTACAGAAATAATAGAAATACCTCCAAAAGGCATTTAAGAATTAAATTTAGGACCAAATAATTAGAACTTACCCCACAAAGAAACAAAACCCGTTTAGAAGAATCAGTTATGACACCACCAAGTGCCTTGATGAAAAGGTTAATGAATTCAGGATGACCTTCATATGTGGCTCCAGTTATTAGATTTCCATCAACAGTGCATGAAGCCATGGTCTCTGGTTCTACCCAGGAGGCTCCTGCAGCAATTAGTACAGGTTTGACAGCAGGAAAAGCTGTACATTTCCGGCCTTTAACTGAATCTGCAGCAGCCAAGATCAATTGTCCATGGCAGATAGAGGCAACAGGTTTCTTGCTATTCACAAATTTCCCAACCAAGTCTGTAACAGATTTATTCATGGCAAGATATTCAGGAGCACGCCCTCCTGGTATAACCAAACCATCATAATTGCTGGCTTCAATCTCATCAAATGTTGCATTCAAGGCAAAGTTGTGACCACGGGACTCAGAATATGTCTGCAGATATTAGAATGGGGTAAAAAAAAAAAAAAAACACTATATAATGATGATAAAAGGACATATAAGAAAAATGAAAGGACATAAACAGAATATTTGAATTTTCTTCACATTTTCTCAACTCTCCTTCTGATTATACTTTCACCATTAGACTCAGCAAATAAATATGTTATGCAATAGCTATGCGAACAGATTTTTGTTTTCATAAAGCAAAAGGTTCAGCATATAAAGCCAAGAAGAATTGTATTTCTGATACTCATAATCACTTTGCGTTCAATTCCATTTGAAGTATGTGGATATGTGTTAGTTTCTTGGAGCAACTAGCAACATATATAATTATCCTGTTATCATCTAGTTCTAAATCTGTACCATCTGTTAAGAGACAACTAGAAATTTACTGAAATAAGAATTTACTTCTATACCTCATGAACACATTTTTGCACATATAAATATCCAGCTGGTCTTGGTTAATAACTTTATTCTTCTATATGTCACCCCATTATTTTTCAAGGAATATGAAGGATTTCATTCATTCTAGAGAAAGAAATGTGAAAATTCTGAAGGAAATTAATTGTTGATGTTTGCTTTTTCTGCAAATCACAGAATACTTCTCCAAAACATGAATTGACCAATGTTCACATCTCAAAAGAGAATTTAAGCATTCACTAATGCTAAGGAGGCACTGAACAGTGATCAGTGAACATTAGTTTGGATAAAAAGAAATAATAGATGGAACAAGAAACAAGAAACAGTGATCGGTGATCTGAAATTTTCAACATTAGCATCAAAGTTCCAATACTTAACCGAGTTCATCAACCCTAACAGTTAAATCATCACTCAAGACAATCCCATAACACCTAAATCTTCAATTAAATTAAAAAGTTTCTAAATTAACCTATGAATAATCAAGAAGATGAAGATATTCCTTCACAGATAACAAGGGAGACACAGAGAGCAAAAGGAGAGACCTGGTGACCAGAAAGTTGATGAACAGCAGTGCGACAAATATCACCTGCTTTCTTTCCAGGACAAACTGCATCAACAGACACTCCGTAAGCTAACAATGCTTGAAATGGAACCATTACCTGCAATAAGACAGTGTACAAAAAAAAAAAAAAAAAAAAAAACAGTTTCAATCAACAACATACAATAGAAATTGTAATCAAGCTTGTTTCTTTTTTGTCCAAGAATCCCAAAAGTATGAACAAAAACCTCATAATCTTCCATGTAATCTCCACATAACAAGAGGACCCTCTTCTGAGTTTTGGGAGCTGCCATTTTGGATTCTTGGCACTGTGTGTGGAGGAGGCGGTTCTAGGACTGAGAGTGATCTTCTGGATTCTCCCCTTTGTCTTGGTCTGGAAAATGTATTCTGTCCAGCCCCATAATTCCTGGCTATTTGTAAATATGTAATAACATGAGGTCATTTGTCAAATTATTGGAGTTATTTTTAATTTTGTATATATTTTTTTTTTATAATTTATTTTTAATTTTGTATAATACCATAGTTTTGACAAGGCCATCCGTATCTATTTCAAATCGGAATTTTCTCTGACAAAAACATTAGGGTGACAGAAAAAGTAAATATAAGTTTTTTTTTTTTTTTTTTTTGTTTTTGGTAAGAAAAGTAAATATAAGTTCAATAATAATGATTTAGCTGAATTAATATTAAATATAAATATCACAAATAAATTTTAAATTTTCAATCTATTTTTTATCTATATTTATAAATAATGACTAAAATATATAAACAAATAACATTTTCATTTATAATTTAATAATTTAAGAGATAATGTATTCGAAATACAATAAAATAAAAACATATCAAAAATTTGGAAAAATAATAATAATAATAATAACGTGGACAGTAGTCTCAATTCCTTGAGGAAAGGAAAGAAAAATAAAAAAAGTCAACGATTTGGGGAATCAAATCCCAGGAAATCTGTTAAAGAAAAAAAAAATTATATCTATATATATATATTATAAATATTTTGATATTATTCGTTTTAATTTATTTTAAATAAAATTTAAAAATTTAAAACGCAATATTTAATTAAAAGATATTTTAATCTCTTATTTAATAAATCATTAGAAATCTTCTAAACAAACTATATAAAAACTCAATTTACAACAATATATTATATCTCTGGAAAATCACAACAATAAAAGAATTATGTATAGAACGTGGATGCAAGCTGAGTGACAAGTGTTGAGTTATAAAAAAATCAAAACAAAAATAATACGATGATTCACAAAATGACTAATTTCCAGAAAATAAGGATTCAATATGTATTTTACTTGTTTATTATTAAAAAATCAACATAGATATATATATATATATATATATTAAATATTTTTTTCTTCATATTTTATAATTAATAATTAATAATTATTTTTTATAGAATAAAATAAAATTTAAAAAATATTTTGATGTTTTCAATCAATAATATACTAATTTTTTTTTTTTTAATATTTTCTTAAATTATGTATACTAATAATTTATACATAATGTTCATAAAGATGCTGTGTATCAAATATGTTAGAACTTCTAGAATTGAATTTTGGAGTAATAAGGATTTGGATATTAACCAATATATAAATATATACATTATATATATTTAATCTTTTTACTCGAGGGGAATTCCTGCTGCATGATCTTCTTCTCCATGACTGGAGACATTTCCCAAGGAGGAGGAACAGATAGATCGGTTGAAGGGTAGGAGGAACTGGCTTTCCCTGTGAATGCTTGGAAATGCCGAGGTTGCCTCTGTCGTCCTGCTTCCAGAAAACTTCCACCATACGGCCATGCGAGTTCAGTTCAGACTCTGTTCCTAGCTAGAATCTTAACATACCTTGCTCCAACCGGTACCTGTTCAATGATTGTCCAATAAAAAGAGTTAACTGTTGTTCACTACTATGGCTGGACGTGCAAAAAGAGGAATTGACAAGAATGCAAAAATTTTACCCTTTGAGGAGCTCCAGATGCCAAGGTAATAATGGTTTGACTCGAGTTCTGCTTTCTTTACTATGTTCAAGAAAACATCTTCAAGCGTTCCAAGATCTTGTTGAAGATTTCATATACCAAATTCCCCTGTTCTACTCTCTAGCATCTCAAAGAAGTCCTGATGAAAATTTGTCGGGGGGTGTTAAAGGAACATTCTTTAAACAGTAACTTATACATATGGAGAACAGCGGTCTATGTGGGTGAAAAGAAATGAGTGAGTAAGAATGAAGGTAAAACATGGTTACTGCTAGTGTCCCTTCACTCACAGTTAGCAGAAAGAAGGTAAGGAAGGTAGACTTCTCCTCCATTGGCTCAATATTAAGATGCTGAAAGAAAGAACAAATCTGTTTCAGTATTGAGACTAGGAAGCTTCAGGGGAAAAAGATTTGACATTAGTGTCACGTTTGGGTTTGGCTCCAAAAATGATACCTGTCTGAAAAATAACTTCACTGCTCTCCGATGTTCTAAATTGGTTGTCAATGGCTTCGGTTGTTGCAACATTTGAATGAACCTTGAATAATTTCACAGTAGTAACATAACCTGTACTGAATCGTTCTTTTAGCCTGGCAGAGGTTCCAATGCAATCCGATAACACTTCTGCTTCGACCATAGAATGTGTTATCAAAATAATTGAACGACCTGGTTTAGCTTTTTTCAATAAGATTCCAGACTCGCCTCTGAGTAATTGGATCCATTCCAGTTGTCTGACAAAGATGTTAAAAGCATAAATGTTACGAGAGAGAGAGGGAGGGAAAGGAAATCTTTGTATTTTTTTTGTGTCAAAAAGCATACAGGTTTATCCAGGATGAGAAGTTCCGGATCTCCGATCAAAGCAATTCCCAAGCTTATTCTTCGTTTCATACCACCACTATAACTTCCTAATCTTAGATTGGTAACCTTGTCAAGATCAACATCAGTCAGCAACATTTTCCTCACCTGCACTTTATCATGATGGAGAAGAAACTCTTCTTCTTGTAATGGCAAAATACCATCAAGAATAATGCGAGGAAAGTTGTTTAGTATGTATGTACATTCACTCACCAATATATTTGAAGCTGGGGGTACACCTTTTACACTTGCAAAGAGTTCAAAATGTTATTGACCAGATAAAGCATCCCAAAGCGCATCAAACTACAACAGTAATTTGTTCTCTTTTAATGATTGATGTTCTTTTGGATGACATATATCTCTTGTTCCTGAAAAATGCCACCATATATAATAAAGAGAGAAGAAAGGATGAAAGGTCACCTGCCCACAAACTCCCTTATTTCTTCCGGTATTTGACATCCCATTGGCACTGCGGACAGAATGTCCATATATCAATGCTGTGATAACCAAAGATTTGCTCTATTGCATGACACAAACCAAAAAAAAAAAAAAAAAAACTGGCTCTGAATGGATGAAGAAAAGCTACTACCATCTCCACGAGTTACAGGTGTTATTCCAGTTAAACAACTAATTGTTGTAGTCTTGCCAGCACCATTTGGCCCCAGGAGACAGAACAATTGATTATTCGAGAAGTTCATCCATAGGCCCTAAAAACAAAATGGCCCAACAGGGATGCATAGCATCCCATGCTTTTGCAAATAATTAAGATCATTGACGATGCCTTTGGTAGTGCAGAGTTATGGAAGTGAAATAAACAATGAATGCATCTTTGTTACTCATTTATGCATGAATGTGGAACGCATCTTTTGGCTATTAACTTTGACATAGCATTCTATAGATAAGTCATGTTTAGAATTCTTACTCTCACAGCATCAAATGATTTCTCCATCTTGCATTTACAGTAGAAACAGCAAAAGCAACATTGCTGCCAATCTATTTTCATTCTCTTAGAATATGTCTTAGCAAGGCCACACAATTGGACAGCAATGTCATCTGCCATACCACTTTCCCTTGCTGCTTGTTTGATGGAGCTTTCCTCTTGATGGACATCCTCATACTCTAGAGTGAAATGGTTCGGCAGTGCAGTTGAGCTACCAGTAAAGGAATCGACATCCTCTAAATGAATAAAAAGGGAAAAGATGATGAACCATAGCCAAAGATCTGCAAGAAAGTGAGAGCCCCATAAATACACTTTTCTGAAATACGAATTAGAATTTTATAGAGTTTCAATTTTCAAAGCAACGCACTTGCCATTGCTATAAACCCAATGATAAATATGGAGAAGCCTAGTGATGTGGTGGAAGTTGACTTGTGGATGAAATTTGACATCATGACAGCAAATCCAACCAAGGATTAGGACATGGAAACAACAATATTGTGTACTTCAAATGAGTGACACTTAAGCAGCATGACTTGCTTAATTCAGGGGGAAAGTAGAATATATTCCATGCAAGGAGCTTACCATGCTGAGGATGAAAAGGAAGAACAGAAGAAACACAAGCACAATGTTATTTTTCAAGAAAAGTTGAAGTTGAAACAGCAGCCCGAAAACAACAATGAGTAACGATTGAAGGAATGTCATAAATCCTTCCCATATGAACCATGAGGTCCAACAGGCAGAGTCGAAAAGACCCATTGTGCTCATGGCCTACGAATTCTCAAACAATAATTGCTACAAATGAGAAAGATTTGTATAACAAAAAAAGTACATGAAAGACTCAGGGACACTTCAAATTCTCTTTTCTAATGGATAAGTTTACCTGTCGAAGTTTCAGCTCTTTCTCAAGAACTAAAGAATGAACTTGAAATACAAAGCCAAACATAGAAGTTGCATAGAAGAACATTGCACCAAGGATAACTGCCACCTGAATATCTCTGGCTTTAGGGCTTAGTTTCTGTTTTGGATGTGCAAATTCCTTCAGTCCAGCGTCAAAGTTGAAATTTGGATCTAAGAAGTGATTGAGAAAAAAAAAAAAAAAATCATTCAATAGAAAAGTTAAAATCCAAACTATTCAAGTTAATGGCAAGAGAATATCTTTACCTCCAACAAAGACTTGGAAATCGCACGAGATGCTGCATACTGAAGTGGTATCCGAAACTTGAAATTGGGATCCTCAGTCTGCCTCCCGATACTCACATAAGAAGAGGAATTTGTTTGCAAGCCAAACCTTATTTCCATCGAATTTATCTCAATAAAATGCAGAGCTCCAGGAACACGCATTGGATTTTCCTTGAGCCAATTATTCAATTCATCTTTTGTAGCAAACGATTTCACCTATAAAGAAAAGAAAAATCCAAGATACAAACAACTAACTTCTCCAAGTCTTTTTTAACCCTGCAACAAATTTTCCTAATAATGACCATCCATGCAACCTTCTAGTTTGGCCTTTCCTATTCATCTTTCTTGTTCTAACCCCGAAATACAACATCAAAAATCTTGAATACTTCTAGTCTTAGAATGTCAAAAAATGGGCATTCAATTCTAAAGTCTAAACTAAAAGGTTTTCAGGCCAGGTTTCCTATAAGGGGAAGCAGAAGAAGAGGGATCCCTTCATCAATCCTCTCTCCACCAAATCCCATAAAAAAGAGAGAAAAAGGAAAATCATTTTCCTTTACAGAATGGATAAGAGAGAGGGATCACATACAAGTTGGGAACAAGAAAGCTCTATTGCACAACAAATTTAAAGGGCAAAGGTCAAATTGGAATACAGGCAAACAAACATTTTACCTTCTTAGCAGGGATAGGACGGCCAAGTGTCAGATATCATTTGGATCACTACAGATTCAATTCTTTCACTCCCAGCCCCACTCCAGACAAAATCATAGCAGGGAAGGTTTATAAACAACTTCTCCTCGCATGCCAGAATTGGGGATTGATTAGGGCCTTAGGATCATAAACAACATTACCAAAAGAAAGATTCTTTGCTCGATACTCTTTGTGTCTTCTCTATAGCAAACAGTAAAGCTATGAACAAGAAGGGAGGAGAAACGCTGGAGAAATGTAACCCCTATACTCCTCCATGACAAGATAAAATTTTTCTTCAACAGAGCAATAACTTGCTGCATATATAGAGGAAATCCGCTGATCAGCTCCATTTTTTCTTCTCCTAAATTTCTCTTCTTTGTTTCTTTAATCATCCAATTCCAAGTGTATATTATATATATATATTCTTGCTCTGGCGTTCAAACTTGAAAAATTCCAAAAATTAGTAACGGCCTAAAACTAATACATTCCCAACAAGCTAGAATAGTGACAATTAAAGGAAGAGTTTCTCGGAAGATGAATGAAAGGATCAGTAAAGCAGACAGGAAATTTGAAATCTTTCCAACTTATGGTAAAAATGATCACACAAACTTCGCACAATAAACAATTTTTGTCGGCTTTAACAGGGTTATGGTGTGTTTCGATTACAGTAAAAAAAATTTATTTTCCAATAATTCAGCACAATTAGGTAACATTATTTTTCAATTAAAGTTTGTTCCACACTTATATTATTAGGTTTGCCACTTCATCATTGTAGGCTCCACTTTAATTAAATAATATTACATTTTTTTTTCCAAAAATATATTTTCTTACCAAATAATTATTGCACTCTATAAAACTTATATATTTAACTCTCACTTTTTTAACATAAAATTTATTTTCAAAAAAAAGTTATAAATAACATTTATTTTAAATAAAAATTTGTCTAAAAAAATTTTTTTTTTTTTTTTTCAAATATAATGATAATCTAATCCCACCATTGGTAACTTCAGCCATTGGCACTGAAGTGAAGTTGAAACTTGTGTGTACATTCTTTTTTTTTTTTAATTTTATTTTTCTTCCCATTTTTTTTTTTAGCCATGAAAAATAATAAAATATTTTTCCTTTTATTTTTTAAATTTGTTTTTAATTGAAATTTCATTAATAAAATAAAATATTATATACGAATGACTAAACATTATTCATGGTAATAGAATACATATTTAATTTAAAAAAGGTAAAAAATAAAATATTTAATCTAAAAAATATAAGTGAATCAAATAAACTATAAAATACAAACAACACATAAAATAGTATTAATAAAATAATTCTAACTATTTTTTTAATATTTCGGTAATCAATTACATCATCATTTGCGAGGGGAGCCTCCATTTTCTTCCTTTAGCAAGTAAGATACAAAATAATAAGGCTATATTTAGATAAACTTTCAACTAAAAAAAAATAGCTTATTCGAGACAAACAATCATTTAAAATGAATCTTGTCTCCTATTTTTTTTAAATTGGATTTTATGTTGGAAAAATTGGGGTTAAATATATAGGGTATAATGATTATGTGTGTAAGAAAATATTTTTTTTGGAAAAGTGTATGTGAGTGATTTTATTAATAATATATATTTTTAATAAGGTGGGCCCACAACCTTTATAGGTATATTTTATAGGTGTGTTTTTTGGAGACAATTTTTTTTTTAAAATAAACGGCGTCCAAATATGCTGATGTATTGGAGACAAATATTCTTCACTCAACTTAAGTTGAAAGCTTATACAAATATATCCTAAGTTATGTAATAAGCATAATCTTAATAACGAAGGATACAAAATAATTGTGGAAATAGTTGGGAGCTTTGGGCTACTAAAGATACAGCCCATCCACTCCTCCACATGTCCAAAGCCCACTTATGCCTTCTTTAAATATTTTTCAGTTTTTTAATTTCGATTTTCGGTTCTAAGTTTTAACAGTGAGCAAAGCAGAGTGGAAAGATACAGCCCCTACCCTACGACGGGAAGCAATGGAGCTCGATCATCGCGCTCCCAAACGGCAACGCAGCTCCACCGATAACAACCCTAACTACGACGATGACGGTAGTAATGTGTCCATCTCGCCTCCGCCATCGGCGGCAATGAACGGCGGAGTGGACCTCTCTTTGTTAGAAGCCCTAGAAAAATCGCAGCAAAACCCTGTTGAGGCACTCGATCACAAGACGCTTAAAAAGCTCGTTTTGTCTTTCGAGCGACGGTTAAAGGACAACACTGCTGCCCGGTTAAAGTATCCGGACCAACCAGATAAGTTTGCGGACTCTGAAGTGGAGCTTCACGAGGAGATCCAGAAACTGAAAATCATTGCCGGAGGACCGGAACTTTATCCGGAGCTTGTTTCGCTCGGTACTGTTGCTTCTATTACTCAACTACTCAACCACGATAACACTGATATTGCTATTGATGTTGTTACCCTGATTCAAGACCTAACCGATGAAGACGTCCTAGATGGGGAAGAAAATGATGAGCCTGCTAATGTTCTTGTGGATGCCTTGATTGAGAACAATGCGCTTGAACTTATGGTGCAGAATTTAGGCAGGCTATCAGAATCTGATCCTGACGAATCAGCTGCTATTTATAGCACACTTTCGACCATTGAAAATTTGATTGAGATTAAACCATCAGTGGCGGAATTGGTCTGCGAGAGAACAAAACTAATGAAATGGTTGGTGGGGAAGATTAAAATTAGGGAATTTGACGGCAATAAGCAGTACGCTTCAGAGATTTTAGCCATTTTGTTGCAGAACAGCACTGTCAATCAGAAACGGCTAGGGCAGATGAATGGAGTGGACGCGGTGTTGCAGGCAGTTGCAATGTATAAGTCAAAGGACCCGAAGACAGGGGATGAGGAGGAGATGGTGGAGAATCTGTTTAATTGCTTGTGTTGTTTATTAATGCCCTTAGAGAATAAGGAGAGGTTTGTTAAGGCTGAAGGAGTGGAGTTAATGATAATTATTATGAATCAGAAGAAACAATGTTACGGCTCTGCTATTAGGGCATTGGATTTTTCCATGACAAACTACCCTCCTGCTTGCGAAAGGTTTGTGGATGTTATGGGCTTGAAGACGGCCTTTCCGGCTTTTATGGGTAAGGCAAGTTCAGCTCTCCCTTTGATAGGATCTACTGATATGCAATGACAAATTGTTTCAGGCTCTGTGGTTGTGACTGTTGTTAGTTTAAGAAAATCTTTTACGTGAATGGCTTACCTCACATTGTGTTTGCATGTTCTTGGTTATTTATTAGTTGCTGTCTGCTGGATCCCCATTAATTCTTTGGGTGAAAGAGACATATTTTTTCTTTTATTATCATTTTTAATTTTGGTGGAAATTGTTGACATTAAAGCTTCATTGTTTGGCATAAAAGGATGAAGACGAATGCAACAGTCATGGAGTTTAGTAAATAGTAATACCCCACAAGCACATACATAACAAAAAGTCTGCAAGAAAATTGATCATGCCCATCATGAGTTTTTTTTTTTTGGAATTGTGTTCTGATATATCACGGGTTCAAGACACATAAAAATCTGCTTACACTAGTTTGCATGGCCTGACTACAGCTTCAAATCACTTTAGCATGATTTTATTCTTCCATGCATGATCTGATATTTGATTGGAAAGCTTTTTCTTTGAATCTTATTCTTTTTAACAAATACTACTTAACTTTGTTGAACTTCTTCTATGCCAAATTTTGTAAGTTTATTTCCTTTTAGTCTTGAAATGTTTACAATGTAAAAATTTAAATGTCTAATACTAGTCTACTTTTAATTATGTTCCAATAGATTCCTGTGAGCAAGAAGAACAAGAAAAAGGGCTACAAGGAAGAACTAGAGGAGCGCCTGATATCGCTGATTGCATCATTATTTGGTAAGAAGGCAAGTGAATTTCTTTCAGATTTTTGTTTTGAGTGTTTATTTCCGAATCAAGTTTTGTTTTATTTATCGTGGTTTCTAATTATATTAAGTATTAGAATATGTTCTGGACCACCAAAAAAAAAAAAAAAATTTTTTTTTGACACATTTCAAATACATTTGGCTTTTTGAATATATAAAGTGGTTTGTAGTATTGGATAAAGGGATCTCTTCCTATAAGCTGATAAGATTCTTATGAAAGGCAATGAAACCTGTTTGTCTCAATTTCTTGACAGGTGGAATTTTGAGAGGTTCTAGAAGAGAGAGATTATTGGGTAAATTTGTGGAGAATGAATGTGAAAAGATAGACAGACTAATGGAGCTTTTTATGAGGTACGTTTGTGATCATGTATCTATGCTTCTCTCCTCTATGAAAACCCTGTGCTGCTTTTTGCCTTTGACTGGAATAAGATTTCCTCTGGCCCTTTATATCATCAAGCTAAGATTAACTTGCAATATGTTAACATACTTTTTTCCCTGTTCGTTCAGATATTCTAACAGAGTAAAGACAGAGACTGCCAGAATGAATCAAATTGAACTTGATGAATTTGAGGTTAATCTGTACCTTTTTCATTTTTTTTGTTGTGTGCCTATGTGTGTTACTGCTGCTTCCCTTCTTTGTTGTTAACACGTCATTATCCAATTGCAGATGGATGAAGATGAAAAGTATAATAGGAAACTGGAAGCTGGGCTTTATACCCTGCAGGTCAGTGATTGTGAATCTACTTATTAGAAAGCTATCATGTCATTTAATCTGTTTTTCATGAAAAGCTTACTTGTAAATTCCCTTCTTTTTTCCACCTTCTTTATTTAACATATGTGTGGTTAACTATTTGATTATTTGCATATTTTATCAATACTTTTCTTTGTTTCTTCGCAATCAATATCTAATGTGTTTCTTTTTTTTCCCTTGATATCTGTAGTTGATTTGCGTAATTCTGGGTCATCTTTGGGTTTCTGAGTAAGTCTTGCATCTGATGTACTAACTGTCCTTGAACTAACTTAATTTCCTTGTTATTCAATCCTGAAGTCTGGATTTTTCATTTGGTATAGGCATTCTAGAATGCGAGCAAGAATAGAACTATTACTGAAGCAGAATAAATTGACCAAGAAGGATGTTAAGGATATACTTCAGGTATTATGCTTCTGAGGTGCTTGTTGATATTGTATGCGTTTTCCATAGTAATATTTTCTTATCATAATACCTATTTGAATTTATTATCTTTTCAATTTTATATGTGATATCTAGATGTGGGTTTATCTTAGTATTCTAATTTGGTTGATCAAAAGTTCCATCTAGCTTATGTAACTGCTTTTTGTTGTCTCTGCAGGAATATCAAGACAACATTGGTGACCTAGAAGGGCCTGAAGAGAGAGAGAGGGCACAATCAAAGATCCAAAAGTTCATCACTGCATTTTCATCATGAGTTGGATATTCCTCCAGGTAAGAAATATTGCAGATGTAGGCTTGAAAGGGCACAAAATATATTCGGGTGATAAATTTTGTTGTCAGATGATCCTTAAATGCAATTCTAAACAAAACAAGCAATTTTTAGAATCAGTATTGTGCTCAGACCAATTTGCTCATTATAGATGTTTACTCTAAGGTCATGTGTTGTTGTAGTGAGGTCTATTTTCATCTTGGGAGTAATGTGTCTATTACATTATTTTTTAACTATCCGTCAAAATTGTAAGACTTGGAACTTCAATGATGCTAAACTAGTGATGCCTCCAAAGATTCATTCAACTCTTGAGCAATATGCATCTGAAGATAGTGCGAATATGTATTCTAGTTATATTATTCATTGATTTAATTCTAGTTTGACTGTGAATATTGAAGTTTTTAGATTTAGTGTATAGACATTTTTTGCATAGAGCATATTCTAATGCATCTTCTAATTTTAGTTTTGCTACTGAATATATATATATAATGGCGTGACCCACTAAAGAAACAAATATGAAGGGAAAACGGTTAATTATCTAAACACTGCTTTTGCCAATAACATATTTGATATTCACAAATTTAAAACAAAATGTGTTAACCAATTGAGTACCTATTAAGAAGAAATCCGAGGATTGATACTTCAACCCTTAATTGACAAATCTCCAAATTAAACCCTAACTTATACCATAATCACTCCAAGAAAGGCATCTGCAAACAGCATGAACCAACACATAGTTCAATCCGAAGTTCACCATTTCGATCCCCCTTCCTTATTTTTCTTCTTCGTTTGATAGTTTCTGCATTTCATGAATCAGTGAGTTTGGAATATGAAAATCCAAAAAATAAAAAAATAAAATAAAATAAACAAGCAAACAAACTCGCCTCACCTGTTCCTCCAGCTAGAGGTTGGCCTTGGTTCATTGTTCTCCAGCCTCATTGTTGCAAACCGACTGGCTAACTCTCTTGCCGGATCATCTGATGCAATACTAATACTTCTCCCAATCGAATTAGAATCAGCTGGCCATTTCATTGGAACTACTAAATTCCTGCACAAAAATGATGCCAACGATCCTTCAATTATGTCTCTAGCAAGAGGAAAAAAAAAAAAAGGTGGTTGGATGACCATAAGATCTTGAAGAATGGAGATATTGTAGATACCCTTCAACATGTTGGCATTTGCAGCGACTTATTGTGTTAATTGTATAATTTCCAAAGAACTTGTCAAGGTCCTTGGCCAAATCTGGTACCTTCAAGCTTGGCAGTATGCCCCAAACTTTCATAACCTGGGTGTCAACTGTGTTTTCCCTCTCAACATCAACTGTCCAAACAAGTTTCCATTCATCCTTCACCTCGTACACCTCCAGTAACAGAGAAGAAGTCCTAGTTAAGATTTTGTCTTTCTGAGTGTGTCTCCAACCATTTGCAAGCTTTCCAATAAGAGTGATTGCTTCCTTGTAGACCTCCAAGTTCATGTTTCTGGCCATTGACTCCATGAATTCTTTGCTGTAGTTAACCTGTTATCGACGAAAATAGGATTAGAAAGCTAACAGAACATTCCTTTGGATTCCCATTAAATACTGGGAGAGAGCTGTACCTTCCACCTTGCTGTTCTGAGCAACAAAAAGTCCACACTCAGTAACTTGTCAAAGAGCCGAAGCTCAAGCAAGGCACTAGAAATCGCTCGAACCAAGTTCTTATCATCGGTAGCATTGTGGAAACAGCCCCTAGCCTTTGAGTCCAACACTAGTTTCTTCCATATGGAACCACTGTTAATCAGTGTGGCACTGTTGCCCAATATCCAAAGACAGTGCCTACATAGAGACATCAGAAAGATCATCTGTTTCATCATCATCTATCTACTAGAAGGTACCTGAAATCAGGCAAGAGTTAGAATTTCTAATTAAAGCAAATACCTAGCTCGAGTAAGAGCCACATTTGTCCTTTGAAGATTAGAAAGGAATCCAACTGATCCATTCCCATTGCATCGTACTGTGGAAATAATTATTACATCTTCTTCACCACCTTGAAAACCATCTACAGATCGAACATTCACTGAGAACTCACTGTCTGCATCTGTACTGTATGTCTTGCCCAGTTTATCCTGGATTGCAAAAACTTGAGCTTTATATGGTGATATGCAGCCAACCCTAAGCTTCTGCGTTGATGCTGTAGACTCTACAGCAGAAAAGGAAAGTAACACTGCTTTAAAACCAAGGGACTGATAATCAAGAAAACTGAGAAAATAGCAGAAATTAGATGCAAGTAAGAGCATACTTTTATGAAGGTTAGCAATTATCTCGGCAATCACATATACTTCCACAAGATTTTTACTGCTGTGCTTGTCATTAAGCTGCTCTTTTCCATAGCTTATGTCAATAAAAGAATATGAACCATAGATTTGCCCATCGAGAAAGCGTTTCTGGTAACTTTGAGCTCTCACATTTGGACCATCCTTAATTTTTCTTCCATAAAACTCCTTATTTGGGAATAAGCTTATTGATGGATGCATTCTGTACTGAACACTAAGAAGTTGCTTCTTATGCTTTAATATGACTAACCTCTGAAATAAGCTCCTTCCAAAGTTAGCTTCCTCAGAGATCTGTTTATTGAAAGGGCTAATACAAAGTTAATGATAGAAATCAACTGAAACTTCCTTAGGCTTAAAACAGAGGACAGAATTTAGGTAAGAAGGGGAAAGAAAAGGAAAAAAAAAGAAAGAAAGAACCTTGCTTTGAACCATTGCTGGCAGTTGTTTTTCATCTCCAATGAGTATAGCATGGCGAAGGCCAGGGAGTTGAAGGGGAATATTAGATTCACATTCCTTCAACTGTGCAGCTTCATCAACAATTAACAAGTCCATTGGAGTCATTCCATCTGTGTGTAACTTAGCTGAACTGGATGCAGTACAGAAGATCAATGTAGCACTTTGCAGACAAAAGGCTCTAATGTTATCTCCGGGAATCAATTCTGTAATATGTATCTCTGCACGAAGATAGTCTAGTACTTTAAGGCACTCTTTCCTGGTGATTGTCACTTCCTTGTAATGTTTTTTCCTATGTTTTTCATCAGATTCAAAACCATAGAAGGCTTCTGTTAACGTCTCATTAGCAGCAACAATCTTATCAAACAAAGTTCCAAGAGTTTGAAGGATATCAATGAGTCTAGTCATTTCTATCACTACTACTACTTTGATCAAACGTGTAGGCAAGTGAGTGTACAAGGTTGTTAGATAAAAGATCAGTCTTTCCCCAATTTTCTTGAATTCCTTAATAAAAAACTCCTCAAATGTCCAAATAATTATCTCTGTCTTGCATTTTTCACCTTTCTTACTGCCCTTCTGATCAGAAGCTTCCTTCTGCTGAGATTTTTTTTTCTTATTGTGCTTTACTACACCAGCAATAACTTTATTGAACAATACTTTTCTTTCAGTGCTTTTTGTGGGTTCATTACTCACATTCCTCTGTCCGTCCTGCTTGCTACTAGACTTCATCTTTACTGATCTGCTTTCTTCCTGCTCATCTTCTTCCTCGTCTTCATCCTTCACTGTTTTCAAATAATGCTGATACTGCTTTTCAGGTTCTTCAAGCAGCTGTATCATTGATTCCACACTACCTGTCCACCCACGCACTGGAGCTAAACAAGCAGCAAGTGAAGAAACACGGTAATCAAGAAACACATCAAAGAGATCTTCATAGTCATCGATCTTCATTCGCTCTGCATTACCAAATAAAACTATGTCTCCTAGTCCATAAGTGTCGAACCTAAGAGTAGGCCTGACCAAGTTTATTAGTCTATTTATTACTCCCAGGACTGCAATATTTGTGGGAGTACAAGTCAATGTTCTGCAGTTGATCTTCAAAAGTACAGCTAATAAAGATGCGATAGTCTTTGTTTTCCCAGTTCCAGGAGGTCCCCATATTAGTCTTACAGTATTTTGATGGTGGCATTCTTTAGTTTCAATACACTTCAAAACTGCATACTTTTGTGAAAAATCTAGCTCACTGGTGAATCTTCTCATGACATTTCTTGAATATACAGCATGAGCTTCTTCTCCTCCTCCTGTGGAACAAAAATTACAATCTTCTCCAGCCTGCATAAATTTTCAGGATATATATTTATCTCTGTGATCATCTGAGTAATTTAAGAAACAGATTCTGATTTAATAATATATATAATTCTTACCCTTGAATCAATTTGGAGTACGTTCTGGATGACATTCATGTTAACAACATTTTGATCAGAATGAAGAGCCTTCCATATGCGAGTGTTTGTAACCATGTTAGAAAGATAGACTGCATAAAGTCTGCTACCATTTTTATCCCCTCCATCATCACTTCTTAGTTTCTCATACCCAATAATTGGCTTTGATGACAGAATGGGAAAATAAGAGGGTTTATTGGTTAACCCTTGAATTATAGCAAGGGTATATGGTCTTTCAGGCCTGTTCAAATCATCGATGCTTTTTGGTTTCACATCTGTTAGTGCAAACAGATCTCCATACCCAGGTTCATAACTTCCTTCTTCGTTCCCGTTTTCTTCTATATTCTTGAATGAAATAAAATATACCAAATCGTTTGAATCTGAATTCTTACACTGATCTGATAGTTTTATATCAAACACTTCACGGACAGGTGCTCGTGACACTGTTGTCATGCTTGAGAACAAATCCGCATGGGTTTCTTCAATAAGTGGATAGACAAAAGATCGTAAGTATTCTTCTGTTGATGAAAATGTCATAGGAATCTGTTCCACCTGCATATACAAAAAGTGTAAAAAAAAAAAAAAAACACTAAACTAAAGTTACAAAGATTTGCAGAAAATAGTGGCAATGCATGCACATATACATACCTTGTTTTTGAGAAGGTTTTTGTTCATTATATCAGGTATAGACCAAGAAAAAACCCAACCGATCAAGTCCAGCTGATTCTTCTTTTCTTCCTCCTTTGTTGTAGTAGTAGCCATAGCCATAGGAATCAATTTTTGTTGCTTGAATTCTTTTTCTTGCCTGAATGAGATTTCAGATATCAGTGAGTATACCATCAAACAAAATACAGAGAAACGCAGCGTTATAAAGGGGGGTGTAGGGGGGGTGGGAAGGTTTTTCACTTACAGGCTAAGAAAGCGATCAAACCAACGAGAGATCAATTCCCTGAATGAGAACACACTAAGAAATGAAAGAAAAGAATCGTAAAGCTTCATAAAGTATGTGAAGAAAGAATAATTCGTACAAGAGAAAAAGTTGGAAAAATGTGGACTCCAGACAAAGACCACCGAGTCAACTTTTAAAAACAGAGGACTGTTCGCTAAAACGCCATGAACAAAGCAAGCAAGCAAGTGTAAAAATACTTTCTACAAACCGAGTTTTCATTCATGATACATTTATTACATACATACATACATACATACTTAGGAACGAAGAATTCTGCCGACGTAGGACACTGCTACCCAATCAAAAACGAAGAAATCCCACGAAAGTAAAAGTTCATGAATTAATGACGACTTCCCAGCTTTCTTGCATTTCCAACCTTTTCCCTCTCTCTCTCTCTCTCTCTCTCTCACTCTCTCTCTCGCTTCCACAGTTTCTTCTAGACACGGAGATGTTTCCTGGGCCAAAAAACAATGTTAGCACCTTTTTCATTCTCCCTATAATTCGAGTTTTTTTTTTTTTTTTTTTTTTTTTTTTTTTTTTTTTAATTTATTTTTGTAATTTATTAAATTTTTTGTTTAGTATGAAATCAAGGAGTCACTATAACGTGTTTTTAATTTTCCTTTTTTCTTTTTTTTGAAAAACATGGATCTTTTTCATGTACGTAGTAATAAAAAGCATTATTACTATTGATTTTGCCAAAATCAATGAACGATTCATGGGAACTATACAAAAAAGATTGATGAGGGCACATATATTTATTTGCATAAAATCGCATGCATGCGTACACATACAAACATATTTTGAGTTATTTTTACCAAAAATAAATATTCTTTAATTTTATATATATATATATATATATATTATAGGAAAAGGAAAATATGAATTGCTGCCGAAACTCTTAAAAAAATAAAATAAAATAAAAAATACATTGTCCACGTTTGTTTGTAGGAGCTGAAGGGGTGGGTTCCTTCGGCCCTGTTTGTAGGAGTGGGGGTGGGGGAGGTGGGTCGTTCCTTCACTTAATACTGCTACGTGCGAGAACGAAATGGTAGTCCATTTGATTAGGTATTTCTTATTTTCCTAATTTAGCTTAGAATAAGACTAAAATAAATTATAATACTATAGGTGGAAACAAAGATAAATTAGTGTATATGGTTTGAAATTTATTACTGTATAGTGGAATTAGTCTGTATATATATATTTTTTTAATTAACTTTTTTGGTTTGAAATTGATGTTGTTTGGAGAGAAACATCTCACTATTCTGTACTAGCCGACCTTCATTTGGACTGGTTGCGTTTAGCTTAATTTTTTTTTTTTTTTTTTTTTTTTTTTTTTTGAGGAACGTTAAGCTTAATTTAATATTTAATGCTTTTTTCGCTAAAAAAAGAATTTAAAAGTTGTGGAATTAGTCATGTCGTATTTATTAGGTAATACTTGTAATCCTAAGCAATCATTCACACATCAACAAAAAATTTGGTGAAAAATAGATAAAAGGACCAATTTTATAATTTTAATGTTATTGAGGAATAAAAAGAATAACAAAAATATAGGGACCATTCTATAATTTTAAAATTTTTAGGAACCAAAAAATTAATATATATAATCGGGAAACGTTTCTAAACAAAATAAATTTGTGATTAAGCTAGTAATGACAGTAACGAACATGATCTCCTTGAATTATAAACGTAACTTCAATGAATCTTCAAGCCTGCAAAAGACGGTTTACGGGAGATGGTTTTTTTCCGGTAAACTCTTCGACGATCAAGTTAGAAGGAGAGTTGAAGAAGAAATTAGCAAAAGGATATATGAATGTATCTTAGAGCTTTTGGGTTCTTGCATGAAGATACAAGATAATCCTTTTTGTATATCTGAAAAGCGTACCTTTTATAAGTGAATTGAGTTATAGTGATATGTATTTTATCTAATTTTTGCCAAGTGGCAGGTCATCTATGCTTGTATTAAATGCATGACTATCACTTGTACTATTTTTTAGACTTCAAAATAAGTTTAAAATTAGATAATTAAAAATTCACTTGATAACTTATTATGCTGGTCATGTCTTGTCAAATTTTTTTTTTTTTGATAAGTGAAATTTCATTAATAAAATTAAAATATTACACAAATGAATGATGTAAAATCATTCAC